>PIJE02001220.1:145772-156650 GCA_002895965.2 Coryphaenoides rupestris | reverse complement strand
CGTGAGAAGGAGAGGGAGGAAGAGATAGAGAGGAGAGGGAGGGAGGGAGGGAGGGAGGCAGGGAGAGAGAAAGAGAGAAAGAAGGGGTGAGAAGAGAGGGAGGAAGAGATAGAGAGGAGAGGGAGAGAGGGAGGTGGGAGAGATGAGAGAGCAGAGGGAGAAAAGAAAGAGAAAGAGAAAGAGAAAGAGAAAGAGAAAGAGAAAGAGAAAGAGAAAGAGAAAAAGAAAGAGAGAGGAAAGGGAGAGAAATGGACAGAGAGAGAAGGCGGAGAAAGACATAGGGAGGGATGGAGAGAGAGAAGGGAGGGATGAGGGAGGAAGAGAAAGAGGGAGAGAGACGGGGAGAGAGGGAGGGAGGGAGGGAGAAGAGATAGAGGAAAGCAAGAGAGAGGGAAACACAAAGGAGATAGTGGTAGAGATAATGAGTATAATGAGTGAGAGAGAGAGAGAAGAGAGAGAGAGAGAGAGAGAGAGAGAGGTAGAGTTTACTGCAGAGTCAAAGTGTTTCATTATCAGATAACCTCACTGTGGTCATGCTGTACGGGAGAATTATTACCACAAGGTCGAGGTTGCCTGCACACGACGAAAACACACACACAGTTATCTTAATATAGTGTGTGTTTTGGAAGTGTGTGTGTGTAGGAGAGAGAGAGAGAGAGAGAGGGGGGTGACGTAGAGGACAGAGGTATTGATGATGAGACAGGGGCCGGTGGGGTGGTGGGCAGTGCAGCTGCTGCAGTTATCAGGCGGACCACCTGACCACCTGGTTGTAAACAAGAGTCTTACGCAATCCTCCCCGTGCACCACACACACACACACACACACACACACACACTTACGAACACACACACACACACGCACACTTACGAACACACACACACACACACACACGCACACTTATGAACACACACACACACACACACACACTTACGAACACAAACACACACACACACACACACGCACACTTACGAACACACACACACACACACACTTATGAACACACACACACACACACACACACACACACACGCACACTTACGAACACACACACACACACACACACACACACACACATGCACACTTACGAACACACACACACACACACACATTCACACACGCACTTATGAATGCACACACACACACACACACATAGACACACACAGACACACACAAACACACACACACACAAACACACACACACACACACACACCCAAACAGACAGCCAGACAGACAGCCAGACAGACAGACAGACAGACAGGCAATGCAAGCACTCACTCAGTCACACCTAGCCACACACAGACACAGATATAATAGAATATAAAAATTATTATATAATACATGAACAGATGAATTAATGCTAAATGGATGAATTAGACCCAATCTGTCATCATTCAAAGCAACACACACACACACACACACACACACACACACACACACACACACACACACAATATTGACAGTAGCAGCAGCATTAGATAGTAACATACAGAGACAGACAGTAACAATCGATCAATCAGAGGCTAGACAAGACAAGTAGAAGGCAGTAAAGTAAAACCAAGATATTCTGGATCCTACCGGCAGAGAGACACAGCAGCGCAGAGAGAGAGAGAGAGAGAGAGAGAGAGAGAGAGAGAGAGAGAGAGAGAGAGAGAGAGAGAAGAGAGAGAGAGAGAGAGAGAGAGAGACAGTCGCGTGGAGAGGAGACTGTCAGAGACCTTCCTGCTCGCTCTCCTCCGGAGGAGAGAGAGACACACAGACAGAGATGAGCTGGACCAACTTGCTGTCCCCTCCCTCTCTTCTCTCTCTCCCCCCTCTCTCTCCCTCTCTCTCCCCCTCCCCTCTCTCTCCCTCTCTCTCCCCCCTCCTCTCTCTCCCCCTCCCCCTCTCTCTCCCCTCCTCTCTCTCCCCCTCTCCATCTCCTGTCTCTCAGAGTGCCAAAACTTGTTCCCTCCCTGTCACTCTCTTCACCACCACCACCACACGCCACCACCACCACCACCGCCACCGCTGAGCCCCTACCTTCCTCACTCTGTCTTCTCTCCCTCACACCACTATCTCCTTTCCCCTCATCTCTCCCCACCCCTCTCTTCTCTCTCTCTCTCTCTCTCTCACTCACCTCACTCACTGTGACCCTTCTCTCTCTCTCTCCTCTCTCATCTCTCTCCCTCTCCTCTCTCGCTCTCCTCCCTTCTCCCCCTCTGTGTCCTGGTGGGGTGGGATGATGTCATGCTAGTGATGCTAAGCTAAGCTAAGCTAGAGGACACCCCGGCCAGCGGTGTTCTGCTCAGTAAGCTGGACCTGTGTGTCCCCCCCCCACTGGGACACACTCCACTGTCTTACTCTCTCCTCTAATGTCCTGCTGGACTCTACTCGACTCTAATGTATCCTACTCTACGTTCATGCTGTTCTATAGTCGACTCTTCTCTACTATATTGTATTCCACTCTGCCCAGGCGGGTTTGTACAGCTTTTGAAGTGGATTTCAAGCACCTTTAAGGCACTTAAACCAGTAAACAGTAAGCCTGTGTGTCATCGCGTCTAAATGGTTACGATCACCTTGCATGATGATGCGAAGGTGATGACAAAGATGTCCACTCGTAGCTGATGAGCAGGTACGGTCGCTAGCTAACGAGCTAGCTGCCTTCAAGCAGATGGTTGCCCGTCATTATCCGAAGCAGGAACAGGAGAAATTTCTTTTCGGCACCCTTTCTCAGTCAATCGATCTCGGGCCCAATTCAAATATGATGGCTTGTAACGGGGTGACGATGAAACACCGGATGATGAATGATCGGAATAATCCTTTCACGAACGTTTTCAGTCAAGGAGTACATTCGAAGTCTCGGCCTTTATGACCCAACCTTGAAAACAAGCATTTTCCGAACTTTCAAGGTGTGGGAGTGTGTGTGTGTGTGTGAGTGTGTGTGTGTGATGTGTGTGTGTTAGCTGGCTTAATTAGCCCCACCCACCCCAGGACTCTACGCTGAAGCCAGGTGAGGCCATTAAGGCCAGCCACTAACACACACACACACACACACACACACACTCCCACACAAGGCTTTGTAGGAACCCTGCCCTCCCTATACTATATATACTATACTATACCGTACCCTTCCTGTTTCCACTGTACCGTCCCCCTCCACCCTCCTCCATCCCTCCTCCTCCTCTGACCGAAGTCCCACGATACAGCAGGCGAGGAAAAAAAAATCGACATTGTTTGTTCCTCGTCTGTCCTTCTGTTTGTATGTATACAGTATGTAGTATTCCTGGGGTAGGATGTCGCTGTCGCTGTCTCGGGCCCCTCGCCTCTCTGCCCCCCGGTGGTTTATCCACAATATATACATCATCACATACCCTTCCCCAGCAGACCGACTCCTCTCCTCTCCCCCCCCCCCCCCCCCCTCCCCACCCCCCCCACACTCCCGGTTGCGTTAAATCACCTTATTGATCCCCTTTTAAACAGAGCAGCAGCAAACGATGCTTCCATTACATCAAGCAGCTCTCTCTCTCTCTCTCTCTCTCTCTCTCTCTCTCTCTCTCTCTCTCTCTCTCTCTCTCTCTCTCTCTCTCTCTCTCTCTGCTGACCTGGTCACATCCACGCCCACCCCCAACCCCCACCGGCCACCATTACTGTAAATGGGCCTGTGGAGAGCGGAGCCGAAACGAACGCTCCGTCACTGCTGAGCTCGGCGAGATTCCTCCTGACCCGACGCTGGTTGAGTGCAGATTGATACGGTGTCTGGAAGGACGAGGAAAGAGGAAGAGGAAAGCCGCACTGATGATTTGTCGTCGGTGCGGCTTCTTTTCTGCACGGCCTTTGACGCGCAAACACAATAGTGCCGATGATTCACTTGATAGCGCCTTTCAGAAAACGTACAAAGTGCCCTTTCGTGATAACCCTAGCTCTTACGTTTACATTTACATTTAGGGGCATTTGGCAGACGCTTTTATCCGAAGCGACTTACAAAGAGTACATTTGTTGAAGGAGAGGACAGCAATATATCGCTGTGGTACATAAAGATAAGAATAGAGCTGTTTTCGAGCATTCATAGTTACGAGGCTAATTGCTAAGTCCACTCTTCATGAAGACATAAGAGACTAAGGCTAAGTAACAGCGGACGATAAGAAAATATCCTGTATCCCAACGGGGGGGGGGGGGGGGAAACCGTGAAAGAAAACACGACAATTGAATGAAATGAATAAAACATAATGAGACAATGTAAAATAGAATCATGCAGAATAATATGATGATAATGGGTCATGAAACGGTAAGGGTTGTGAGTGGGACAGGTTCTGTTTGTTTTCGGGGATCCTACTAGACCCGTGTTCTGGGTTTTATCCCGAGGGCCCGGGGGGGCTTAGCCATGCATATAGATTTTGCAGCATTAAGCCGCCCGGTATCAGATAATGCAACAAAGAAATGGAATCCTCCGAGGGTATAAATGATAATGTTTCCATGCAGTGGGCGTACCGTATCCCCCTCTACATCCATACGAACGTAAAGGATAACAATAATCGTCCTGCTTCTGTGTCACCTGATAAATAACCCCCGAGCCACCGGCTTCACATTTCACACGGGGTCGCACATATTTTCGAAACGCGCTCGTTTCCGGAACGAGAGTGACGGATTTAGCCCAGGGTTCGGGTTCGGATCGTGTTTTCCTCCGCTTGATCTCGCGTATCGGAATTTGGACGGAAGTCATCGATCTTGGGGGGCGGCGGGGGGAGGGGGGAGGAGGGGGGTCGTCAGGGGAAAGAAACAATGAAACGACACGAAAATGAACATCTCCGTGAGCGATGCGAGTGTTACGCGGTCGCGCTCGGGCCCCCCTGGATTTATGGAGCGACGGATACGAGATGCGCTGCTGCTGATGCGTTTGCCGTTTTGTTTCCCCGCACGTCGCTTCGAATAAATAACGGAAGAGCCGACAGTCAGCAGACCATTTTTTGGCGGCGTTTTGGAGTGAATCTTTTCGGGGGGGCTGAGAAGAAGCTATAGTGGATGGATGAGTCATCTCCCATTCAGAGTGCAGGGGGATAAAGACGAGAGAGGAGAGGGAGGTGGGGAGGGGAGGGAGGATGGGGGTAGAGGAGGGGTGTTGACGGACAGCCATCCCCGTCCTCAGCTTCCCTCCCCGCTTGTCCTTGATGCGGTTGATTGGAAATTGTCGAGGCCTGAAAAGGAATCCAAGATTGCCGGATGCTGACTCATCTGCGTTTAGCTTCAGTTTGGTTTTCGTGCGTCGACGGAAGAAAAAAAAAAAAGGAATCCGTCTGTGAGCGGCTCATGTGAGCGACAACGGAAATGACTACGCACGAACCGGGAAGTCTGAGAGCTTCTGTGCTGCTCTTTCTAGGCTTCGTGCGACGGTCGGTGCCGTTTGCTAAAAGGCACTGCGGTCGGCTCCGGCTTTTTTCCCCCCAGCCGCCACCACCACCGGCACCGTCACCAGCCTTTGGCCTGTTGTCGCCAACAGGTTAGGCGCTAAGGTCTGCGAAACATGTGACAGGGGAAAAGCTGCTAATCCTCCGATAAGCCCCGAGCAGGGATGTCGTCGCTTATAACAGCAGGCGTGAGCAGAGATGTGTGGGCCCTGTCAGAGAGGACAGCGCTGTTGGGGATATGGAACCACCGACCGACCAGCCAGCCAGTCAGTCAGTCATTGGCTAGCTAGAGAGAAAAAACGACATCAACGCCAGTACAACACCAACCTCAACATCTGGGTTTTGGTGATGTTGGTGATGTTATAGTCGTCTACAGTGGTCTACTGTCTGTGTGTATGTGTGTTTTGCAGCGTCCTCTGCTGAAGGTGACCTGTGCGTTTGTCCCACGTCTGAGTCGCTTGTCTCTCAGTGTGTCTCTTAGCGGTTCTAACTCACTGGATCAGTGGATCAGCATGCTAATACGGTCCTCGTAGTGTCGCTACTGTGCTGTTTCAGTTTGAGGTGCGATAGAAACGCTGTCGTGTCTAAAGCTAATGGACCAGAAAAACGACGAGAGAGTTTTCGTCTTTCTTCCGTGGGTCTGTGAATAAGGGGGGGCGACGTCGTATTTAACCGAGACACGTGACCGAGACCTTTTTAGTGTTTTAACGACGGTCCTGGGAACGGAGTGAGTGACGGGTTCATGTGGAAGGTCTGGCATGTAACCCCCCCCTCCTCCTGCCAAAGAAGGCTGCCGAATGTTCTTTCCACCAGACGCTCGTGGAACTCGCTCGGAACAGTTCGGGTTTCTTACGTTTGGCCACGAGGTGCGCATGAGCGACTCCGAGTGTGTCCTTCGCCTCCTTACGCCGGGTTGTTACCGCACCGTGTTGTGTAGTACTACCGTCGCGTATGTGTACCCTACGCATACCGGCGAGCGCCACACACATGTAAGGATTATGGGTGCGAATCACGAGTGCAAGTCGAGGGTGGCTGTGCGACAAACTACTCCTATAAGTAGGCAACATGTGTCGTCCATGTGGCAGCACACGTGCGTACATGAAGTACACGTAGCGTACACAATGTAAACAGTACGTTTAGCGAGTTCACGTGTTTGTGATCATCACTGAACCGCTATAAACCATCCCGGCGCATATTGTAGTTTATAGACACAGAGCACAGCAGACTTTGTAATGGAATCTGCTCACTGATCATTTTTCACATTAAAATAATGGAGCCTAATCCGCTGAATGAATAAATCGCGTGCCGCGTAGTCTGGTCTGGAGTTGCCGGGGTGTCATCCTCGAACTTAATGTGATAATGGACGACGATCGACCCGCCGGAGCCAATCCCATCGGTCGAGCGATCGCCACGCCATCCATCTCTCCTCTGTTGTTCTGAGCGTGAGTGCAGTTCGGGTTGTCGGTTTCGACCCGTTCATCCCCTAGAAGCACATGAGGTCACGGGGTCATCTTCACACACAGGATGACATCATAGCAGTGGCAGTGTCATCTTCTCACTAAAAGCCACACACTAATAGAAACCAACCAATAAATCAAAACAATTTCAACATCATGTGCAATACTACTTTACAATACCATTGCCAATTTTTCTATTCTTATTTACTTATTTTGACTAAATATATCTTACTTGTATTGTTATTCTATGAGGCGTATGCACTTTACATTTATTATTCTAGCATTTTTATTGTGTGTGTTTATATATTTTCTAACCTCTGGTCCAAGATATTCCTTCGGGATGAATCAAGTTCCAACCTATCTTCGCTTATCTTATTAGACATTTCAGGCAATGTGCGATCCTCTCCCCATATTATACTGACGACAGACTTAATGGTTCCTCATTAGACACCATTAGACACACGCTCTCCTACAGGGGCCCTGAACTCGGCTTCATGCCTGCTCATCGTCGTCTGCGTCATCGGGGAAGGGCACGGAAAAACCAGTCAGGCTTTTTCGACTTTCGTTTAGCGACTGACACACGCCGCAGCGTGCCGCTCAATTAAAAAATATTACGGCGTAACGCTGAATGTGTTAAAAACAAGATGACCCCGGGACACGGAATACGCCGCACATGAAGTGAAGGAAAGGTCTCCATTTGTGCGAAAAACACCCCGTTAATAACCTCGTCTCTGGATGATGACTTCAGGTCTCTCTGCTCTCGGCTTTTAAACAGGCTTCAGCCGGTTCTTTTAATCAACGACGGCATCGTATCGACGCAGAACGAAGTGTGAAATTAAATTGTTCTCAGCGACGCTATGTGCCCGGGGAAAATTTAGCCACTGGGGAGCAACACAGTATGAAATATGTCTACTGTTCCATTGCTCCCCTCTCTCCACGGTCACATATCTTCCCTCTTTTGGATGACGAACCTGTTTTTAAAACTTCACCAAATGTTTTTTGGATTCCTGTCCAGGATTTTTCTCTTTTTTCTCTTTTCTTTTTAAACGTTGCATTGGTTAAGCGGTGCTTAAAGTTAAGTGTGTTTCCACAACATGGAGTAGAACCAAACCAGCTGTGCTGACTCTGCATTTGAAGAAACCCCTCTTCTCCTCTCCTCTCCTCCTCTTCCTCCCCTTCCCCTCTTCCCACCCTCCTCCTCCTTCATCTATCTCCTCCTCCTCCTCCCTCCTCCTCCTCCTCCTCCCATCCATGCTTCCCCGCCTCCTCGCGCCTCCTCAAGCCCAGGAACCATAAATTAAAGTGACATGCAGTAGTGAATAAAGCTGTTAAAATCCACTTCAACATCCCACTGACAGGAAAAAACACACACACACAGACTATAGTTCACACACACACACACACACACACACACACACACACACACACACACACACACACACACACACACACACACACACACACACACACTGCAGTCCTTAACACAGAGGCATCCAGTTGCAACGCCAGATGCCTCGCGCGGGGCCTCCCACCTGTCACACGCCTAGTTGCGTTTCTCTGGAAGCCCGCGCCTTCCCATCAAGCCTCCACCTCCACCCCCAGACCCACCCGCACCACCACCCACCACCAGCACACACAACAACAGCATGCAGGTCTGAACACCGCCGCCGTCTCCCTCGGTGGTGCTCGGGAACCGTCGCCTTTTGAGGACAAAATACGCGAGACAGACGAGAGGCGAGGTGAGGATGAGGATCGATGATTATAGCGTGAAGGGTGAAGTCCCCCTCCCCTCCCCCCTCCCCTCCCCTCCCTCCCGAGGTGTGGCTGGGGCAGCTGGGCTGAGTCACAGGCACCCCAGTTTCCTGTTTTCGACTTCATCTTTCCGGCCATATTGTGTCATCTCTAAACGCTATAGCTGGGCGGGGGGGGGGGGGGAAACCTCGAGGTGGATGATGAGGATTGAGGAACCCCGGGTCAGGGACGTTGGCGCGCTGGGATCCGTCAGAGCGCGGTTTCGGTTCCCCAAGCGTGTTCACCGTCCGTGACCTCGCTGTGGCGTGAGGTTCCTACCGGCGCCCTCGGCCCCGGGGTTCAAATGCGATATTTCTGTGCGGGAAAATTCCTGTGACGGTGATTTTGGAAACGGGGAAATAGTGTACGCTTCTCGGTGGATATTGTCCTCATTCAGTCTTCAAACGCACTAATGAAATACAAATTAACGAGATTAGTCATGGATGGATGCATCTGTATGAAATATATTCGTTAAGTCCCCCTGCTGGTACTTATGCGACTTAGGAGTCACGGCCCACTGTTTGAAAACCGGTTTTAGAGGATTATCTCAATTCATTGAATCATTAGATCTGAAGGAATGATTTGTGCCTGAATCCATTTGAGAGTGCATATAAAAATGCTAAGTAGTGCATTTTGTATGTTCACTATACTGTACACCGTCTTGACAGATTTATTGTACACATTATCCTACATTATCGCTGATGTTTTCAGACCCGGTATGTAGAGAGTGTCATCCGTGAAGTTGAATAATGATTCTGCAGACACTTTTATGTGCTAAAAGTGCCAGATTGGCTGAATGAATGGAATAAAAACCCCCTTTTGTCGGTGAAAAAGAACACACCCTCCCACCCAGTCTCTGTCCTTATATATGTTATGATGATGGCTGAATACCCACAAGGAAGGTTGCTGGTTCGATCCCCGGGCTCCTCCCCCTCCTATAGCTAAGTGTGTCGAGGTGTCCCTGAGCAAGACACCACCTAACCCTACCTGCTCCTCCTAGCTAAGTGTGGAGGTGTCCCTGAGCAAGACACCACCTAACCCTACCTGCTCCTCCTAGCTAAGTGTGGAGGTGTCCCTGAGCAAGACACCACCTAACCCTAACTGCTCCTGACGTGTTGGTTGTTACCTTGCATGGTTGGCACCGCCGTCGGTGTATGAATGTGTGAATGTGAGGCAATACTGTAAAGTGCTTTGGATAAAAGCGAGATATGAATGCAATCCATTCACCATTTACAAGTCGAGTGTTGGCAACAGCACTATAGTTGGCGTTGGTGTTTAGATGAGATTACCACGACTGGACAAAAAAAAAAATCCAGCTCCGCCTCCGACTCCGAGAAGGACTCACTCCTCCTCCAGGCTCTGACTCGGAGACTCTGAGAGCTATTTTCTGCCCTCTCTCTATTTAACCGTAACGAGCGAGGCGTGTCCCACGATAAAGCACTTCCCCCTCCACACCCCCGCACACGTCACTCGAAGAATTCCGCGGCCGCGCGGGTCGTGCGGGTGTCGTCTGACAGGAAGGCCACGATGCTTTCCGTTCTCCACGCTTGGAACTTTTTTGTTGTTGTTGTTGTTGTTGTTCTTGTTGTAATGGTCGGTTGCTTGCTTGCTTGCTCCGAGTCGAGGTGATCGTGACAGCTGAGACGCCGTGTGTGTGTGTGTGTGTGTGTGTACAAGAGATAGAAGAAAGGTTGTAATTGTAACCTCTGGGTGAGTGTGTGTGTGTGTGTGTGTGTGTGTGTGTGTGTGTGTGTGTGTGTGTGTGTGTTCATGTGTGTGTTTACTTCTTTATAGACTCAGGCGTGCCATTGTGCTGTGCTGTGCTGTGCTGGGTGCGTCGAGTCGGGGGTTCGACTGAGGGCTAAAAATAGACACCCAATCAGCGGGAGTAATCAAGTGTGTCAGAGGCAGACGGGCCCCTCCTCTTCCCCCACCTCCCCCTCTCCCTCCTCCTCCTCCTCCCTCCTCTCCCTCCTCCTCCTCCCTGGGAACCGATCCAGAGCAACACAATTTGACACACACACAAAACACAGATAGAAAGACAGTCTCTCTCTCTCTCTCTCTCTCTCTCTCTCTCTCTCTCTCTCTCTCTCTCTCTCGCCTCTCTCTCTCTCTTCTGTCTCTCTCCCCTCTCTCTCTCAGAGAAAGAGAGAGAGACAGACAGAGAGAGAGAGAGAGAGAGAGAGAGAGAGAGAGAGAGAGAGCGAGGGAGAGACAGAGAGGGACTGAGAGAGAGAGAGAGGGGGAG
>PIJE02001220.1:105772-140772 GCA_002895965.2 Coryphaenoides rupestris | reverse complement strand
GTTGAGGAAACCTTCTAGAATTTTTCAAGTGAGCTCAAGATTCAGGATTCAAGACGTTTAATTGTCACATACACACATACTGATCAATGTCTTCAAGATATTCAAGATTTATTTATTGCCATGTGTAACAAGTACAATGGAATGCTTACTCCCCATTCACTCCTGCGGTATTCTTCTAAACATAAACTCTAAACAACCTGACAAATACAATTAGTAATACTACATAGTAAGTACAGAACAAAATATTCGTACAGGGAAAAGTATTCTTAAAAACCGCATTCTTAAAAACATAAATGCCCACTCTTATACCAGGAAGGAACCTGGGTGGGCATGCAGACCTAAAAAATCATGCATTTAGTTGTCATGGTTTCCAGAGAGTCAATGCAATAGATGAAGGAACAAGGTGTATCCCTTGGCATTCAGAGACAGACAGAGGTCCATCAATCACATAGACCCCCCCCCCCCCCCCCCCCCCCCCCCCCACGGCCACCAACACACACACACACACACACACACACACACACGCCTACGGACCAACCAGAGCAGAAAATTAACTGTCTGTCACCGGGAGACCTACTGGGGCAGACCCCCCGCAACCACTGAATGAAAAGCAACACACTCTCCTGTATGTTGGTAATAATGTGGCTTTTCATGACCACCGCCTGAGCCGAGCCACCGACAGCGTCGTCTGGTGGCGGCGGCGGCGGCTCGTCTTACAGTAACGCAGATAGCGATGGCGGCTACAGGTCGTGAGTCGAGGGTGGGAGACGACAGAGAGCGCCGCTGAGTTGGTGGTTTGACAGCTGAGAGTGGGATTAACACACACACACACACACACACACACACACACATTAACACGCACAGCACCACGTGAGGGTGTGTGTGCTGTGTTAGAGAGACATACGTTTTGTACCACCAGGTGTGAGCGTGATTAGCCATTCCAAGCGGTTTCCAAAACCCGGTTGGAAACACTCTCACTTGTGATGTCAACCGGGGCCCTTCCAACCGGTTTTTTTAAACCGCTTGGAAGGGCTAATCACGCTCACACCTTTTGGTATAATAGGTGTCCTTTAACAATTAATGGACTTGGCGGGGTAGTGTAATGGTGAGGGTGTCAATCAAATCAAATCAAATCAAATCAAATCAAATATAACACATGACTCAGTCGGTTGGCATCGTCTAGCTACGCGCGCCTGACCCTTCTTCTTCTCCGGTGTATTTTTATTTAGAACGCTTCTCTCTCCTCAACAACTGATGTCTGATCTGAGTATCCGCTGGCCAGACGCCGATGACGGTAACAGACCGAAAATACCCCCGGAGTCTGAGGCTAGGCAGCTGCCTCGCGTTTGTCCGTCCGTCCGTCCGTCCCTCCCTCCCTCTGCACAGACAGACAGACAGACAGACAGACAGACAGACAGACAGACAGACAGACAGACAGGCACGCGGATGCAAGAGGCGAGGCTAGCTCCTGTTAGCGCCACAGCAAACAGGTTGGAACAAGACACCGCCTGTCTGGTATTAGAGCGCGTTTGATTGTGTGAACTCAAAAGGCCGGGTTAGGTCTCACTCTCAGTGGGATGAGGGCTCTGTACGGAGAGCGGTGGCTTCCATTAGCACGTTGATGCTAAAACAGGTTCCAATTTCCGCTCCCAAACACTCTGACAGCCGCAAGACGACCGCGTCCTTCAGAAAGCATTGTTTTGTAAGCGGCGTTGTCGTTGAGCGTTGGTCACACGTTGTCGACCCCAATCGCTCAAGGTTCAAATACTTCAACTTTGACCTCGTTTTGCCGCTGACCTTTCAAAGCGCAAACCAAGCCTGCTGAGATGACAGCTGTACTGTATGTGACGGAGCCAGAAGCGACACAGAAGCAGGGCGAGAGTGATGGAACAAGAACGTCTCCTCTGTGTTTGTTTCAGAGTTCCGGTGACATTGGGGAATCGAACCCAGAACCTTCGGGCTTGGGAGGGAGTGGCATACACGGCCGACGGCTAATGGCCGCATGTAAAGTAGAGCAGGAACGCTCCTTTTGAGGTCTTCTGAGAGAGAGAGAGAGAGAGAGAGAGAGAGAGAGAAATAGAGAGAGAGAGAGAAAGAGAGAGAGAGAGAGAGAGGGGGAGAGAGAGAGAGAGAGAGGGCGGTTTTCTCCACCTCCTCGTTCTGATCATCTTCCTCAGAACATCCTGAACACACCCTATCGCCAAACACCCTATCGCCAGACATCCAGAGACCCAGAGACCCAGAGACCCAGAGACCCAGAGCTCCAGAGCTCCAGAGATCCAGAGATCCAGACATCCAGAGACCCAGAGACCCAGAGCTCCAGAGATCCAGAGATCCAGACATCCAGAGCTCCAGAGCTCCAGAGCTCCAGACATCCAGAGACCCAGAGACCCAGACATCCAGAGACCCAGAGACCCAGACATCCAGACCTCCAGACATCCAGGCTCCAGAGACCGAGACGTGGAGGGTTGGAGGGTTGGAGGGGGCCTAGAGCCAGGGCCAGGGCCAGGGCCAGGGCCAGGGCCAGGGCCAGTGGAATGATGCAGCAAGAAATAAGCCCAGAGCTAGCCCTGGCACCTGGAAGTCCACTGCTAGCCACTTCAAAAATCAGAATGTCAGGTTTTTTTGTCTCTGGACAGGAAGTGATGCGCGCTCCCCGCAGGAAATAGCCACTAGAAGCGTTATTATCATTACCCTTCTATTACAGTTCAGTTATTGCCAACCTGTTTTGCTGACTGACTGAATCTCTTATCTTACCTTAGACTATCATCCTACATCCATTATTCTACAGTTTATTTCTCTATTGTTCATTATTCTATTGCTATGCAAGCTCTGACGCAAGAATTTCCTTCGGCATTAATACAATTTTATCGTATATCTTATCTGACAACAAAACACACACACACACACACAGACACACACACACACACACATCATCTGTTTTTCTTGACGGCGCGGTGTGGTGTAACGTAATGTCATGTAATGGAAAACCTCACTGCGTTTACGGCCGTACTGAATTACCTGCTGCTAATGATTTGGTTTGTTTGTTTGTTTGCGCATTCCTCGGTCAGGTGTGTAATTAACGGGAGTTGGGCGGCCCAGGTTGCCCCATTCCCGAGCAACCGCTCTCCGACAATAGATCCGACTGCTTTTTTTTTTTGATCAACTTAAACGCTCTCTATAAACGGGGGCCGAGGCGTTCCTCGTGTTCCGCCGTTCAGCGTGTGCAATGTGTTCCTGGTAGTAATTACCGCCCGTCGGGTACGTTTAGAACCTGAACACTTGGAGTTGCGTGACCACATGATGACACTGTGTCTTGTCTGTTTCGTGGCGCTTTAGACTTTGTTCACCTCGTGGCCATTTTGGTTCGTTGAGGAAACCTTCTAGAATTTTTCAAGTGAGCTCAAGATTCAGGATTCAAGACGTTTAATTGTCACACACACACAAGGTCTTCAAGATTTCTTTATGTGTAACAAGGACATGCGGTATTCTTCTAAACATAAACTCTAAACAACCTGACGAATACAATTAGTAATAGTGCATAGTAAGTACAGTACGAAATATTCTTACAGGGAAAAGTATTCTTAAAAACCGCATTCTTAAAAACATAAATGCCCACTGTTATACCAGGAAGGAACCTGGGTGGGCATGCATTTAGTTGTCATGGTTTCCAGAGAGTCAATGCAATAGATGAAGGAACAAGGTGTATCCCTTGGCATTCAGAGACAGACAGAGGTCCATCAATCACATAGACCCCCCCCCCCCCCCCTGCCCCCCCACACACACACACACACACACACACACACACACACACACACGCCTACGGACCAACCAGAGCAGAAAATTAACTGTCTGTCACCGGGAGCCCTACTGGGGCAGACCCCCCGCAACCACTGAATGAAAAGCAACACACTCTCCTGTATGTTGGTAATAATGTGGCTTTTCATGACCACTGCCTGGTGATGGCGGCTCGTCTTACAGTAACGCAGATAGCGATGGCGGCTACAGGTCGTGAGTCGAGGGTGGGAGACGAGCGACAGCGCCGCTGAGTTGGTGGTTTGACAGCTGAGAGTGGGATTAACACACACACACACACACACACACACATTAACACGCACAGCACCACGTGAGGGTGTGTGTGCTGTGTTAGAGAGACATACGTTTTGTACCACCAGGTGTGAGCGTGATTAGCCATTCCAAGCGGTTTCCAAAACCCGGTTGGAAACACTCTCACTTGTGATGTCAACCGGGGCCCTTCCAACCGGTTTTTTTAAACCGCTTGGAAGGGCTAATCACGCTCACACCTTTTGGTATAATAGGTGTCCTTTAACAATTAATGGACTTGGCAGGATAGTGTAATGGTGAGGGTGTCAATCAAATCAAATCAAATCAAATATAACACATGACTCAGTCGGTTGGCATCGTCTAGCTACGCGCGCCTGACCCTTCTTCTTCTCCGGTGTATTTTTATTTAGAACGCTTCTCTCTCCTCAACAACTGATGTCTGATCTGAGTATCCGCTGGCCAGACGCCGATGACGGTACCACACCGAAAATACCCCCGGAGTCTGAGGCTAGGCAGCTGCTTCGCGTTTGTCCGTCCGTCCGTCCCTCTGCACAGACAGGCAGACAGGCAGACAGACAGACAGACAGACAGACAGACCGACAGGCACGCGGATGCAAGAGGCGAGGCTAGCTCCTGTTAGCGCCACAGCAACAGGTCGGAACAAGACACCGCCTGCCTGGTATTAGAGCGCGTTTGATTGTGTGAACTCAAAAGGCCGGGTTAGGTCTCGCTCTCAGTGGGATAAGGGCTCTGTACGGAGAGCGGTGGCTTCCATTAGCACGTTGATGCTAAAACAGGTTCCAATTTCCGCTCCCAAACACTCTGACAGCCACAAGGCGACGGCGTCCTTCAGAAAGCATTGTTTTGTAAGCGGCGTGGTCGTTGAGCGTTGGTCACACGTTGTCGACCCCAATCGCTCAAGGTTCAAATACTTCAACTTTGACCTCGTTTTGCCGCTGACCTTTCAAAGCGCAAACCAAGCCTGCTGAGATGACAGCTGTACTGTATGTGACGGAGCCAGAAGAGACACAGAAGCAGGGCGAGAGTGATGGAACAAGAACGTCTCCTCTGTGTTTGTTTCAGAGTTCCGGTGACATTGGGGAATCGAACCCAGAACCTTCGGGCTTGGGAGGGAGTGGCATACACGGCCGACGGCTAATGGCCGCATGTAAAGTAGAGCAGGAACGCTCCTTTTGAGGTCTTCTGAGAGAGAGAGAGAGAGAGAGAGAGAGAGAGAGAGAAAGGGGGAGAGAGGGAGAGAGAATTTGAGAATGAGAGAGAGAGAGAGGGGGAGAAAGGGAGAGAGAGAGAGAGGGGCGGTTTTCTCCACCTCCTCGTTCTGATCATCTTCCTCAGCTGAACTCTGCGTGAACAGTAGTCACAGCAGTAGACCACCGCCTCCGCGTTCAGATATGTAACTAATGATCCATACGAGCCGTCGAGACGATTTATCATCCCACCCTCCACTAAGTATCATGACTCCTTTGTTTTCCCTTTTACATTAAATCTGTAATTACTTTCTTTTCCCCCTCCGGGCACTAATGGTGGAAAATAGAAAGAAACCCCCCCCCCCCCCCCCAAAAAAACAGGCTTATTTTTTGCTCTAAGCTGAAGTTTACTCAACGCTATATACAGTACAGGCCTATGTTTAACTTCAAATCGCAAGGTTTCGTTTTGGTCCGATCGCATCTCACGATCTCACCATCTCGCCATCTCGCCGCTGCTGGATGCAGTATGAACCGTTGTTTGGCCGATGATGTCATCGTGGGAAAATGCGCGTGCACATTTCTGTGGTTACGTGTTCCCGTGTTGTTTGGACACGACCAGAGGGGGGCGACGATGAAAAAAAACAACCCCCCGAAACAGCAGCAGCAGAGTAAGAAGGACGACGACGAGGAGGAGGAGGAGGAGGTGGAAGAGGAGGAGGAGAGCGGCCAGTCAAAACTTCCTGTGTTATTTGAAGAGGCGCGGTCACTTGGGCCCGCTGGGGGCTGCAGCTGCTACTGCCGCGGCGGCGTTATAAATACCTTTTTAAAGAGCGTCAGAAACACACGACGTACGCATGGAGTCCTTGGCAGGCTTGATGTATATCTGAGCTTCTCACCGTAGACTCTACTGCCAAATGGTTTATGGTGCATATATATATATATTTTGTATATATATATATACAGTATATACAGTATAAGTACAGGATACAAGTACATAATACATGACGCCAGGGAGTTCACTCACTCTCACTCTGTTGGTACCACGGTCATTGCATCTAATCTGATGTGTGCTATTGTTGTGTGTGTGTGTGTGTGTGTGTGTGTGTGTGTGTGTGTGTGTGTGTGTGTGTGTGTGTGTGTGTGTGTGTGTGTGATCCAGACCAAGTGAAGTGGTTTGTACTCAGGGCCGCCCCCCACATGCTCACTTTAGCCCCTCCAGGACCTCCTGGTCCGCTATTAATAACCCACCACGTACTCCACTCTCCGGATGTCGTCATGGCGTCGTCGGCGTCGTCATTGTACACCTCCCCATTTCCTCCTCCTCTCTGACCCCCTCCCACCCCTTGGCCTCCCCCCCCACTCCCCTCCCCTCCCTTCCCCGGTTCAGGGGTCGGCCACTGAACCGGTTTCCTCTGGAGAAGACCTCCTCTCCTCCCCTCCCCTTCGCCTCTCCTCTCTCCCTGGACTCCACCATGCCACTCCTCTCTCCCTCTCTCTCTCTCTCTCTCTCCCCTCTCTCTCCCTCTCTCTCTCTCTCTCCCCTCTCTCCCCTCCTCGCCTCTCTCTCCCACCGCAAGGTCTCGGGACAGTGGAGCTCTGGGACCATAGCGGAAGGGAGAGAGAGAGAGAGAAAGAGAGAGAGAGGTAGGGGGAAAGAGAGGAGAAGAGAGAGAGAGAGAGAGACAGAGACAGAGGGAAAGAACAGAACAGGGGAGAACGAGACAGAGGGCCCTAGAGACCTAGAGAGAGTGAAAGTGGAGATCTACTGTATGTCCTTGGCAGTGTTTTGACCACAACACAGAGGGTACACTGGTGGTGGGTTAGGCGGTACAGTCTGGGGATAGCCGGGCGCCCCCCCTCCGTGACCATGTGTAGCCTGTGTGGCGCTCGCGGCGTCGCTATCGCGCTGTTCTCCGTACGGATGCTATGACATGTGGTGCCTACAGTGCACCGCTAAACGGAGCCAGTCTCTCCTCGACCTGAACTCTGACAGCTGGTAAGAGAGCTCTGGCACACACACACACACACTCTAGTCTGTGTCATACGTCTGTATACAGGTGTGTGTGTGTGTGTGTGTGTGTGTGTGTGTGTGTGTGTGTGTGTGTGTGTGTGTTGTTTTGGGGGTGAGGGGGTTTGTTGCTGATTCGTAATTGGCTTGTTGATTTCAGGCTTGATTTTCCCTGATTACTGCCAGACAATACAATGATGAGTTGAGGTAAATATCTTGGATAACACCACAGACAGGATGATGATGATAATTAGTCATCTTGGAGCATGTACTGTGTGTGCATGTGCGTGAGTGTGTGTTTGTGTGTGTCTATATTTTCTATATTTTGTCATGGCATTTAACACTCAGCCCATTGGTCGGTTGAGGTCACGTGATAAAGTTTCTTTCTCTAAGGTTTTGTCAAACTTTCCTCGCGACAGGGAAAGTCAAGCCAAGTCACCACCAATACCAAGACACACTCGTGTGCCTTTGCTTGTACGAGTACACCACCAACACATGTCCGTCTGTGCGCGCCCACACACACACACACACACACACACAGGCAAACACACACACGATGAGCAGGTAGATCGGTAATCGGCCGGTAATCTCACTTAGTGACAGAGGCGAGCGAGGCGCGATGAGTTAATTATCGTTGAGTGACAAAGTGTTTAATCACCACCAGACTTGAGAACTCTCTAGTTGCATCTGCGCTCCCCGACCGTCCCTCTCGAACCCGACCCCATCCCCACACATCTGTCCAGTCACCTTCTCTCTCCGACAAGCGGGTTAATAGGAAGTCTTGTCTCCACGTCCCCCGCCGGAGTCTCGTCTGAATAGTTCCAAGGGAAGGAGACGGAGAGTTGTTTATGCTCGGGTGTTTATGAGGCCGTGAGAAGCAGGCCGCGACTCACGGGCCGTAAAATATTTAACATGGACGGGCTGCTTCGTCTCACGGTCTCACGGTTTGTGCGCCGTTAACGTTTTATTCCCCTTCGCCTGTGCTGCTGGGCGGTCTTTTTATACTGGTTCTGCTGGAGTTCAACGCCGTATAGCACAGAGTGGCGGTGGCGGCGATTTTTAGGAGATAAGATGCGCTTCGTTAAGCCCAGATGGGAAATGTGGTACTTCTACTGGCATACGGTGGTTTTGTCATAAAGCTGTGTCGACTCAAGATTCCAGATTCACGATTCAAGAGGTTTAATCGTAACCCCGTAGTTGTCGCTTTGTTTTGTGCTTTGGTTTTGCGGCGCTCAGAACCTTTAGCCGCCCCCACTATTGATCGTGGCTTTGCTCGCTCGCTTCACCTGTAAGTCTCCTCCGATGAGAGCGTCCGCCTGAACGTAACGTGATCCACGAAGGCCGTGGCGATCGCTGCCCCGCCGCGCTATCACCGAGCCCGACCAAATCCACCCTGAGCCCCGAACAGCTGCAGGATAAATAGAGGCCGGCTGTTCCTTTCATGGGGAACGAGGAAATTCAAGTCGACGTGTGACAGGAACCACGTTAGCCTCACGCACGCACTTAGCTCCGACGCTAACGAGGGGCTCTCGTTTGAACAGACACGACCGGTGCGAGAGAGAGAGAGCGAGCATGAGAGTGACAGAGGTAGACAGAGAGACAGAGAGAGACAGAGGGAGAGAAACAGAGAGACAGAGAGAGAGACAGAGAGACAGAGAGAGAGACAGAGAGCAGCAGAGAGAGAGACACAGAAAGACACCGAGAGGGAGAGACATAAAGAGACAGAGAGCGACAGAAAGAGAGACAGAGAGAGACACACAGAGAGAGAGAGAACAGAGTGACAGAGTGACAGTGAGACAGAGAGACACAGAGAGAGAGAGACAGAGAGATAGAGAGCGACAGAAAGAGAGAGAGAGAGAGAGAGAGAGAGAGAGACACAGAGAGAGACAGAGAGAGAGATGAGAGAGAGAGAGAGTGACAGTGAGACAGTGAGGCAGAGAGACACAGAGAGAGAGAGACAAAGAAGACACAGACAGAGAGATAGAGAGACAGAAGAGACAGAAGAGACACAGAGAGAGAGAGACAGAGAGATAGAGAGCGACAGAAAGAGAGAGAGAGAGAGAGACACACAGAGAGAGAGAGACAGAGTGACAGTGAGACAGTGAGGCAGAGAGACACAGAGAGAGAGAGAGAGCGAGAACAGAGAGAGAGAGAGAGAGACAGAGAGCGACAGAAAGAGAGAGAGAGAGAGACACAGAGAGACACAGAGAGAGAGAGAGACAGAGTGACAGAGTGAGAGAGAGTGACAGAGAGACAGTGAGACAGAGAGAGAGAGAGAGAGAGAGCGACGGAGAGACAGAGAGTGACAGAGAGAGACAGACAGACAGACAGAGATTAAGAGAGACATGTTCTTCCTCAATTCCTCCTCCTCCTCATCGACGCATTAAAAATAGAAATTAACATTTGAGAATGTCTTCAGTTTCAAGAAGCCGGCCACAAACTCGCCATCGGCACGAGACTGCGGCTGAAGTTAACATCAGACGTTGGCTACGAACTGCCACCGCGGGTGTTGGAGTGGAGGTGGCCGGGGGGGGGGGGGGGGGGGGGGGGGGGGGGGGGGTGTCCTCAGCATTATTGGAATGCGTCCTAATCTTCCCAGAGAGCATTTGGAACGCTCACCGGGAGCAGGAAGTGCATGTCATATACACCCATATATGGGCCCGTGCCAGCGTGCACCGTACATCTGGTCTCGGGGAGCTTTGGCAAATCGGGCAGGTGCCGCTGTGGTGCCGCTGTGTGTGTGTGTGTGTCTGTCTGGGTGTGTGTGTGTGTGTGTGTGTGTGTGTGTCTGGGTGTGTGTGTGTGTGTGTGTCTGGGTGTGTGTGTGTGTGTGTGGGTGTGTATGTCTGTGTGTGCATGTGTGTGTGGGAGGAGTGAGCGGTGTTTCAAAGTGACTTTGCTGCGATGACAAACTAATTTGTGTCGTCAAGGTCCTCTTCTGGATGTATTTATACACACCTGGCTGGAAACTCACTGGAAAGTGTGCGTGTGTGTGTGTGCATGGGTGTCTGTGTGTGTGTGTGTGTGTGTGTGTGTGTGTGTGTGTGTGTGCGTACATCTGTGACACACACACACACACACGTGAATGAATGATCATGAGTCATGTGGTGTACGTTGTCTGCATTTACATCGTTTTTTCACCGGCCCCGGTATGCAGGCGTGTAAAGTCGTCAAAAAGAACCTGTAACTGCGACGTCTGTCCGCACTTGATCCATTTTTCTCGTGGTTCCGTCGACCGTGGATGCGTCGGCGGTATTTTATTGTGGCCTACGTTATCTCATCGGGGGACACGCTTCAAAAGTGACGTGGCTGGTATTTGACAAGGCGGTCCAAGGCGATATTCTCTCCTCCCTATTAGATTCACGTCGCTGTTTTCCACGAGCAATTCATCATTCCGACGAGCGGCGGAGATGGAGTCGCGGCGTGGCCGGCCCGTGGAAAGGTGTCTCGTCTCGTCTCGCCTCCATCTCGTCTCCGGCGGAACATGGACAAACGTGGGGGGAAAATGAAACGGCTCCGGCCCAATTATCTCCAAACCCCTCCGCCACCGCGAGAGCGAGATAGTCCTCCTTGGGGAGATTAGAGGAAATGAACTGTGAGTAATATCATCTTTTAAAGAGCCAGTGGCGGCGGCGGAGCCTTATCGCGCGGAAAGCTGTCGGAAAAAACGACCGCTACCAGTCTCGTTCTTGTTTAAAAACGATACCAAATTAATGAATATTTGTTCTTTGATTGATGCAGCTGTGAAAGCGAAAGTGGAATTTTCCCCCCCAAAGAATAAAAGCAGCAACTCCGCCTGTGAAGAGTTGTCTAAAGTTGGCAAGAGCCGGGAATATATTTGCTTGTTTTTGTAAGCTAATGATGTTCACTTGACAGGCAGAAGAAGGAAGTTGTTAACGAGATTCTTACAGTTCTTCACCTTGGTATGGGGAACGCTTGCGGTGAAGAACAAATATCTCAATTACCTCTAAAAGCGCAGGGTTGCTATTTAACTCCCATTAAAAAGCTCGACATATCTACGTCTGTGACTTATGATATGTCATGGACGGGATGTTCGCAAAACAAGTTCGTTTTTTTTCTGCTTCGGCTGCCTGTGTGTTCACCACAAGCGCTGTTATTGTGAAGTTCTAACCAGAAAAAAATTAAATAAACTAAAAAAAGCCAATGGCTGAGATGTGGAAGAGAAGTGGGAGACCACACAAGTTAACACCATAGCACGGCCACACACACACTACAAATTGAACACGTCGTCAGCAAAAGAATAAAAAGGAAAAAAAAAAAAAACAAGGAGTGTTGTTCGGCGTCTGGAATTCCGATCATGTGGGGTGGATGGCCCCTGCCGTTGGCCCGGCATCCTCCACGGATAAATAACTCCTTCTGGATTGAGAACTGGATGAGAGCGGTTAATGAAGGCCTTTTTTTTTTTTTTCGCCGTCTCAGCAGTATGTGGAACGGTTTTGGAGAGGTGAACCCAAGAACGGACAAGGGGTCCCAGGGGCCCCCCGGCTAGGAACCTACACTGGGGTTTTTTTCCCAGGACAGGAGCCGTGAACGTGTTGTGTGGGATCCACGCGTTTCCAATCCCGCAGTCAGTGGCGCCGACGAGTTGTTCCTGTTTACTCGTACCACTGTAATCCATGAATCATATTCGTGTTCGCATCCAATCATCACAAAACAACGAGATGTTGATAATGCCTCAATCCTTTTTAAATCAATTTTTGTGCAGGTGGTTTATGAAGAATAACACAAAGACAGCACGGTAGATTTTCTCAGGCGGAACGGAAGAACTAAAGTTAACTGAAAGCGAAAGCTAAGTGGCTGTTTTTTTGCTGTGGAATTTTTTTTGCCGTTCTGTTCGGAGTGTTATCAGATGGAACTTCTGCTCTCAGGAAGCAAGGTCACACTCAGCACTGAGACTCCCCACGCTTCACAGCTTGCACAGCTTGTCGGCTTTTTACTCCTCTTACTTCTTTTACTCGAGAAATGTTGTCGGTTTGAGTCTCCTTCGAGGTTCAAGGTCTGCTCGAGAGTTTCGGCTTCAGCTCGGCCAGCTTCAGCTCCGCTCTGCTCCGCGGACTCAATGCGGCGCTTGTTACGCTCTCTCTCTGAATCACGCTTCAGCCTAATCTGCCCGCAGGCTCTGTTTTTTACAATCAGGGGAGCTTTTTTATTCTTCAAGGTTAGCCGCTTCTTAGCCTGTCGTCAGCCAACCACGGGCACCGCTGTGCACTTTAACCCTCTTAGCCAATCGCGGCAGTTTTAGGAGGCCGGGAGCGAGTGAGCGGATTATGACTGACTATTAGTTCCGCGTGGTGCTGTGGTGAGAGGTGGACGCTCAAACAGTTCAAACTGTGTTTCAGTGTGTATGTGTTACATAAGGGTTGTTTCGTTTTCGTCATTTTGCTTTTTTGCTCTGAGGGGCAGCGAAGCCAATCGACCCAGAAATATCCAATGTACAATATACAATATAGAATATAGAATGTATACTGTATGTGCTCATCATTACATCACTGTGTCATTACATCACTGTGTGTGTTTAGTCCTGTGGATCTGTGTATGTGTGTGTGTGAGTGTGTGTGTGTGTGTGTGTGTGCATGCATGGATAAGTGTGTCTAAGTGTGCAATAAGCTCCTTTACAGTTTCACAGTATGTTTCTGAGAGGAGCTGTAAAAGCCACGGCCTCGCCCATAAATTCCCTCTCTCTGGTTTTTAATGCCCGGCGGATGGGATCAAAGTTCAGTTCAGTGTGTGTGTGTGTGTGTGGGTGTGTGTGTGTGTGTGTGTGTGTGTGTGTGTGTGTGTGTGTGTGTGTGTTGTGTGTGTGTCACGACGGGGGTCACATGACGTTCATCACCAAGCTGTTCCGCCTGTGAGCGCCTGTAGCGATGCAGCCGCACACGAG
Organism: Coryphaenoides rupestris; assembly: GCA_002895965.2. Classification (NCBI taxonomy): domain Eukaryota; kingdom Metazoa; phylum Chordata; class Actinopteri; order Gadiformes; family Macrouridae; genus Coryphaenoides; species Coryphaenoides rupestris. The sequence goes on along the minus strand of PIJE02001220.1, from coordinate 127,589 downwards.
CCAGTGTTGTCACTGACGTCTGCGTGTCTGTGTGTGTTGTCTCCTCTCAGTGTGGAAGGTGATGCTGCAGGCGGGGAGGCGGGCCCCTCGCTGGACGCGGCGGCGGCGTTGTCGGAGTGTCGGCGGTATACGCGAGCGTCCCCGTGAGCCACCACCACCACCACCACCACCACCCGCACCACCACCCCACCACCGGCCGACGCTGCGGCCGCGGGGCCCCGGTCCCTGGAGCACGGGCAGGCGGTCGTCGACGGCGGGGGCAGCTGTACGGACACGTTGGTGGTACTGCCGGGTCACCAGAGGGCCCGTCGGCCCAAGCTGCAAGCCCTCGCAGTCCATCCTCCGCAAGCAGGCCGAGGAGGAAGCCATCAAACGCTCCCGCTCGCTCTCCGAGAGCTACGAGCTCTCGTCCGACCTCCAGGACAAACAGGTGGGTGGAGGGCAGGGTGGAGGAGGTGGAGGTGGTGGAGGAGGTGAAGGGAGGGGGTGGACGTGGAGGGGAAGGAGAGGCAGGGAGGTTGGTGGAGGAGGTGACGGGTGTTGGTTAGGAGGTGGTGGTGATGGTGAGGAGGTGGAGGGAGCAAACAAGACGGAGAATGTGGCAGTGGTAGTGAAGGGGTGGAGGAGTGGATGAGGTTAATCAGAGGGTGGAGGCAGCAGGATGTGGAGGTGGTAGCTAGTGGGTGGGAGGAGGTGGAGGAGTAGTAGGGCAGCATTCATGTCATTGCGATCTGTGTCTCTGTGCAGGTGGAGATTGCTAGAGAGGAAATACGGCGGTCGCTTCATCACCAGACATGCGGCTCGCACATCCAGACGGCCTTCCGCCAGTTACCAGATGAACAAGAACTTTGAGCGCCTCCGCAGTTTCCATGTCTGAGAAACCGCATGTCCCGACGCATCGTCCTGTCCAACATGAGAATTGCAGTTTTCCTTTGAAGGGCCTGAGAAGTCCACAGCTCCTACTTCGAGGGCAAGCAGGTCTCCCTGACGGACGACACCGGTGCCCGGGAAAGCTCGGCGCGTTGGTCCAAGCGGAGCAAAGCGGTCAGGACGCCATGGGCACTCCACCACGTGCCCAGGCGCCGCCTCCAGACGGATTTCACTGGACCGCCATCACGGAGCTGGAGGAACGCGTTCTCCCGGGCAGGTGGGCAAGTTCCCTGGCCGAGTCCATCGAGCGACGCCCTGAACTGTCCGCAGTGTCTGCTACGGGGACGACGGCGACGTCCCGCCGGACTCAATGGTGGCGCGGTCCCACCGAGAGGACCCCGAGAGGGACGGCGGTTCACCTGAGCTACCAGGTGAAGCCCCCTCCGCTTCCTGCTGCTCCTCCGAGCCCCGCAAGCTGGACGAGATGCGGCGTCGTACAGCGACGTCACGCTCTACATCGACGAGGAGGACCTGTCGCCGCCGCTGGCCCAGGCCCCGTCGCGGCGGGGGCGGCCCTCCGGCGCCGAGTCGGAGCTGCTGCGGCGGCCGCGCTCGCTCACTCCTCGCAGGACTACTGGGCCCTGGTGCACACCAAGGAGGACGCCAAGGCGGCGGGCGGCGACACGGGACTCCAGCTGCCACAGCACGCCCTCGCTGGAGCGGCGTCAGGAGTGTCAGCGTCTGCGCGTGGACCACCTGCCGCTGCTCACCATCGAGCCGCCCAGCGAAAGCTCGGTGGAGCTGAGTGACCGCTCGGACCGCGGCTCGCTGAAGCGGCAGAACGCCTACGAGCGCAGCCACAGCACCCAGCAGCAGCAGAAGCAGCCCTAGTAGGCACGGGGCCCTGCCGCCGCGGGAGGGGGACACCGCCAGCGCCGTCGCGAGGGGACGAGGACCCCGTCCGCCACCGCCGGCGGCGCCCGACACCACTCGCACCCGGCACCCGCACCACCATCAGCACCACCACCACCACCACCACCACCTGGCCGCGGCAGCAGCAGCAGCAGCAGCTGAGGCCCATCTGGCCATCACGGCACCGGCGGCCAGCCCACCGGCCAGAGCAAGTCCGAGTCGGATTTTTCCGGACCGGCGCAAGCGACAGCGTCAACAGCAGCGTCCAATTCTCCAACGGACACGGTGACTGCCAGCTCCGGAGTCGTTTCGCGGGCGACAAGCCCTGCGCGAGCACACGCTCAGCAAGACAGACAGTACCACAAGGAGACGCGCAACAGCTGGGACTCACCCGCCTTCAGCAACGACATCATCCGCAAGAGGCACTACCGCATCGGCCTGAACCTCTTCAACAAGTACGTAGACGCGGGTGCGGTCGCGTGATCACGCACACGCGGAGGTGTGGTCGCGGGGAGGATTGAGCGACGAGTTTTTACGAAAGGCTTGAGGAGATTTAGGCCCATAATTCAGAGGTGTCAAACTCATTTGAGGTTGACGGCCGTAGCAGACCGAACGCTACTTAGCGGATGCCGTGCTAACAAAACACGACGCGATATGATTTAAGATGTACTCTCTGTCCGCTATAAAGCTTAAACATCTCATTTAAACTCGTGAAGTGCGGGAATTCACGCCAGAGTCCAGAGTCTGAGAGATTTAGGGAATCTTTTTTCATTGCTCTCCATTCTCGTGCAGCTCGGTGGTTATTTGTAGGAACTACAACCGATTTTTTTTCCTGAACAAACAAAAGGAGAAAGAAGAAATCAATCCATTTGATCGAATTGCCTCCAAGGGGGCCGGACTGGATCGGCTCGCGGGGCCGCGTGTTTGACAGCCCTGCCATCATAGTTGTTTTAGGCCCTTCGACTTACAAGTGAATGCAGAGCGACGAGGCGGGTTGCAGAGAGGACCAGATGCGATCGCACACCGGCCCACTAGACGATCCAGCTTCCTGTCACTTGGTTCAGTGATTAGACAGAAATTCTCTTTAATGGGAGCTGTCACGTAATATAAGAGAGAGCGAGAGAGAGTGCTGCTATGTGTGTGTGTGTGTGTGTGTGTGTGTGTGTGTGTGTGTGTGTGCGTGTGTGTGTGTGCGTGCTGTTTAAAAAAATCTCGTCCCGCAACATCAACTCTGTTTCCGTGAGGAAGAAAAAAAAAATGTGGAGACGTTTATTTGAACTCGTATCAGATGCCCAATCAGAGGTAATTGAGGATTTGCTTTGCCTCAGAACCAGACACTGTGTTCCCTTTAATCAGTGTGTGTCAGACAGAAGTGAAAGGAAAGAACAGCCTTCGCGTCCACAACACACACACACACACACACACACACACAGTCTCACACACACACACACACACACACACACACGCACACAGGCACACACACTCTCTCTCCCTCTCTCTCTCTCTCTCTCTCTCTCTCTCTCTCACAACACACAGACTAGGCCTATGCATAAACCCAGACACTCACTGCCACACCCCGTGACTCCCTCCCCGTTCTGACTCACCTACCTCCCCCTTATCTGGAAAACATTTATCCGGGGTCAGCAGTGGCGAGAGATAATCACAGATTCCTCCTCCTCTTCCTCTGACCCCCTGCGGTATCTCTCTCTCCAGGAAGCCGGAGAAGGGGGTCCAGTATCTGATCGAGAGGAAACTTCGTGGCCGGACACCCCGTGGGCGTCGCCCACTTCCTGTTGCAAGAGGAAGGGGCTGAGCAGGCAGATGATTGGAGAGTTCCTGGGCAACAGACAGAAGCAGTTCAACAGGGACGTGCTGGAGTGAGTTACCTTCAGCTGACCTCTTAACCCCCGAACCCGGACCCCTGAACCCTGAACCCCTGACCCTTAACCCCTAGCCCCTGAAAACCCTAACCCCTTAATCCTAAAACCCCTGACCTCCACCCTTAACTCCTGAACCTAACTCCTTATCCCCTGATCCTAAATCCCCTAAACGCCTTTAACCCCTCTCCCCTTGACACCGTTACCCAACCTCTAGTTCACCTCATGCACACCTTCCTTGACTTCCATTGTGGTAACTTGATTTGAAAATCTGTTTACACACTGTTTTATTCAATGTTCTTGTTCCGTTATGTTATATGTTATATGTTATATGTTATATAACCGTGTTTGAATGAGCTGCTTGTATTGGATGCCTCTCTTGCATAATACATTTTTAATCTCAATAAGACCAACGAAGCCACAACACAAACCTAATTCTAACCCATTCTAAACGAGCACCAACCTCCTCACCCCTGAACAAAACACTTTATTCATTCTGGAAGGGAACTTGAAGCGTGTGTGTGTGTGAGTGTTAGAGCATTAAAAACCACAGCACAAATCAAACAAGAGAATATAAAATAAAATAAAATAAAATAAAAATTGCGTAACTCTTGCCTTACGATTGCTACTGCTACCCTGCAGCCCCGGTGCCAGTGTGGAAGAGGAAACCTGGCCGTGCAGAACTTAATTTGTACTTCACGCTCCGGTATTAATTGTACGCGTGACTTCCAATTCCCGACAGACACAGCCAAATGAAACCTAATGCCTGAATGTGCGCATGTTTGAGTGACTTTAGACTGGGAATGGCACTGCGCTGATTATGCAATTACAGACGAGAGAGTACTTACAGGGGGGATTGCGGAGAGCGAGAGACATATGGGTCTCTCTCCCGCCTAAAGTGGCACTTGCAGCTTGTAATCGGTCTGCTCAGCTGCTCAGACATGGCGGCGAGATCGCCTCATCCCTGGCAGAGCCGTTGTTTTCCTGTGAGGCCGAGGCGCCCATCTCAACCACAACTTGATGAACTTCGAACCCCGTTTCCCGACTGTGTGCGCAGTGCTGACATTTCGGTGACTCCACCAACGACCACCATCGGTGCAGCTTGACATTGTGATTGTTTTATCGTTTTGATGAACAAATATTCTGTAATTCTGTATCTATTCTATAACGACGTCTTAACGGGACTCGATGCACTACAGGTTTGTAGTGTACAGTAAATGGATTGCATTTATATCATCGCTTTTATCCAAAGCGCTTCACAGTATTGCCTCACATTCACCCATTCATACACCGACGGCGGTGTCCAACCATGCAAGGTAACAACCAACACGTCAGGAGCAGGTAGGGTTAGGTGGTGTCTTGCTCAGGGACACCTCCACACTTAGCTAGGAGGAGCAGGTAGGGTTAGGTGGTGTCTTGCTCAGGGACACCTCCACACTTAACTAGGAGGAGGAGCAGGTAGGGTTAGGTGGTGTCTTGCTCAGGGACACCTCCACACTTAGCTAGGAGGAGCAGGTAGGGTTAGGTGGTGTCTTGCTCAGGGACACCTCCGCACTTAGCTAGGAGGAGCAGGTAGGGTTAGGTGGTGTCTTGCTCAGGGACACCTCCGCACTTAGCTAGGAGGAGGGGGAGGAGCCCGGGGATCGAACCAGCAACCTTCCGGTTACCTCCTGAGCTACTGTCGGACTCCAGTCCAGTTCACTGAGATTCAAAGCAGAGGAGCCACAGTTGGATCTGCGTTGATATGTGACGGCCCGATTACGAAAAGAGCTGTTGTGTTATACAGCCCAATACAGCAATACAACAGCCAACAGGTGGGGGGCGGTTTGGCCTTTGTTACTCGAGAATGACCATCACTAAAATGGATGTCTGGTCCACGGCCACTTTAAACCCTCATCTGTCCCCACGCAACCCTCATCTGTCCCCACGCAACGCACACAGAGACCGAGACCGCGTTCGCGGTCTCGGTCTCTGTGTGCGTTGCGTGGGGATTGGTGTCCGGTAGTGGTGAAGTTTAAAGCCCATATTTCACCCATTTTGCTCACACAAGTTGCTTCTAAAGACCGAGTAGCTTATTAGCTTAGTATCCACCGTGCCTCGCATGATGTAGGGTCCTGCGAGGTAAAATGGTATAAATGTTAATCAGCAAAAAAAAAAGGGATTAGGGTCATTTTAAATTCCCTCACCAGATTACCATATTATGTAAGCCAAATATGCAAAATGAGTGAAATTTTGCTTTAATGTATGAGACAGAGTGTGTGTGTGTGTGTGTGTCTGTGTGTGTGTGTGTGTGTGTGTGTGTGTTCTGTGGTTGTTCTGTTCTGTGGTTGTTCTGTTCTGTGGCCATTCTGTGGTCGTCCCGTGATTGTTCTGTCCTGCGGTGGGCCCCGGGTCGGCTGGTCTGACCGGCCCGGCTCTGACCGGTGTCTCTGTCTCGTCCCCCAGCTGTGTGGTGGATGAGATGGACTTCTCGGCCATGGAGCTGGACGAGGCCCTCAGGAAGTTCCAGGCGCACATCCGGGTGCAGGGCGAGGCGCAGAAGGTGGAGAGGCTCATCGAGGCTTACAGGTGGGGGGCGGCAATTACAATTTCAATGTTTTAATCTTTTTTTTTTATCCGAGCGTTGGGATCTCCTGCGCACATCTGAGCACGAGTGCCGTTTCCCGACTTCCCCGTTCCCAGCGATTTCACTGATGTTGAGGCATGAAAAGAAAATGACCTGGCAGACAGGAGAGGATATTTGGGGGGCAGGGGGGGGGGGGCGTGTAAATATTCAAATTGCCAGCCTCCTCTTCCTCGCTGCTGGAACGGGGGGTGAAGGGCGGAACGAACGGACACCCGCGGTGAGCCCATGGTGAGCCGTGCTCTCTTTTATTTTCCCGCCTCTCGCATCGTGTCGCAGCGGGGATGGATGGATGGGGGGGGGGGGGCGGGGGGGGTGGGCTTCCAGCTATAACTGATCACCTAGCACGTCCATTGTCACTGTCCAGAGGTGATCCATGGATGTGATTTTGCGATCGAGAAATCGTATCGACGTGCAGGAGGAGGAGGAGGAGGAGGAGGAGGATGAGCCAGCAACGTTCCGGGATTATGACCAGCGAGGAGATGGATGCAGCGTGCATGCCCCATATCTGTATTGATTGATTAATCCTCCTGGTGGAATGAGGAGGATCTTATTGGAAAAATAATCTGTTTCCAATCTCTAAAGGTTGGCTTCTCATACTCGGGTTAATTTGTCTCTTGCGGCCCTGACCTGATCTGTTGTTGTGTGTGTGCGTGTGTGCGTGTGCGTGTGCGTGTGTGTGTGTGTGTGTGTGTGTGTGTGTGTGTGTGCGTGTGTGTGTGTGCGTGTGTGTGTGTGTGTCTGTGTGTGTGCATGTATACGTGTGCGTGTGTGTGTGTGTGTGTGTGTGTGTGTGTGTGTGCGTGTGTGTGTGTGTGCGTGTGTGCGTGTGTCTGCATATGTGTGTGTGTGTGTGAGAGAGTGTGTGTGTGTGTGTTGCATTCATCACCACCACCTGAGTCACTGTGAACGTTTTTCCTCACGTGTTTCTCCCCAGCCAGCGCTACTGCATCTGTAACCCGGGCGTCGTGCGGCAGTTCCGGAACCCGGACACCATCTTCATCCTGGCGTTCGCCATCATCCTCCTCAACACGGACATGTACAGCCCCAACGTCAAGCCCGAGAGGAAGATGAAGCTCGAGGACTTCGTCAAGAACCTCAGAGGTACCTCCCTCTTCTCAGTGGTGGACAGTAACGAACCAAATGTACCCTCTCTACCTCCTCCTCCAGCCTCTCCACTAAGTACCCTCTTCAAGTATCTGTACTTTACTTAAGTATGTTGGGGGACTTTTCACTTTAACTCGACTAAATTTAAAAGTAAAATGTCGTACTTTCTACTCCACCACATCTGTCATCTGTCAAAAATCCGGTCATTTTTTAATACCAATCAGAGTACAGCGTGCGCTTAAGTTGGCTAATTAGCTTTGACCTGTTGCACTATTGGTTGACCTATTAGAGGACCTGTTGCACGATTGGTTGACCAATTAGATTCACCAAATTGACACACCCCATTTACACCCTGTAAACACTGGGCATCCATACACACACACACACACAAATGTGTCAATCTAAATCTAAATCTTACAAAGTTAAAAAGTTTGCTACTTAAGTCCATTTGAAGGCAAGCACTTTCGTTCTTTTCCTCAAGTGGAGGACTTCAACTTCGACTGGAGTAATATTTGACAGAGGGTATCTCCTCTACTTTCTCTCAAGTATGTTCACTTCTTCTACACGTCTCAGTGTTCCTCCCAAACCTGTGGACATTTTCAAACCCTTCAAACTCCACCTACAAACACACACACCCATCATCAACGGCTGTGTCCCCAACGGAAGACAGCTGCCTCCCGCCTCTCTGTCTGGCGAGGCAGCCGCCGGGTGTCACAACAGCATCACGACGTTGCCAAAATACAACACAGTTCAGGTCTGTGTAGCTCTAGCTTTCCGGATGGATATTGGATGGATATTCAGTGACGAAAAAACCGCTGAGTTCTCGTGAGAAAAATAAAACGGAGGTTAAAAAGAACGTCGATACACGTCTTACGTTTTTTTGTTGTCCACAAAGGCGCAAGGGATTGTGGGATATCTTCGCCGACGAACGATAACTCGACGCCGCCTTCAAAACCCTTCCTAGCCGGAGGCGCCTCCGCATTCTTTGTAAATATTACATTGAGACATGACTGGATGTCTCGGAAAGCCTCCGAAAACCGTCTGAATAAGCAGCCTTTCTTTATCCGTCTGGGACACAGGCCTTGTGAGTTGTGGGTACGTACCGACCTACCAAGCCCTTTGTAACATCTAACTCCATCTTGTCAAGAATTTCTTTCGGGATTCATAAAGTTCTATCTTATCTTAATGTTTTGTAGTGTGTTGAGTTCTCTAACAACTGCTCACAACGAGGCAGTGAACATTGGGGATCGGACCCAGTGCCTTTGAGCTGGGAGTTGAACCGTTAAACAGTCCACACTATGCTGCCCCTGTTGCGTATTTAAATAAAGATTTAAGGATAAAGCAAAGCTCCTTGTCGCGAAATTGCATTCCACATAATGATGGTTTTTTGTAGCATAACCAGTCAGGGAATTGATTTGTGATTGTTTTATACGAGGCGTTGTTGATCTCGTGTTTCCTTGAGTTTCTCAGGTGGCTCTAAAGGAATTAGCTTTGGGTGGATGCTATGGCTAACTCATTTCACCGTCCAATGGAGTGTTAGTAATTAAAGTATCGCAGGGGGGCGTGTCCTCTGTGGCTCCCTGGGAGGACTTTTCATTTCAAGTTCATTTAGTGCGTGGGGTTACATCGAAGTCTGGGGTTGTACTTGTTCTAATTATCTTGTAATTCTTCACAATATATCTCTGTCTGTCTCTCTGTCTCTCTGTCGGTGTCTTTCTGTCGGTGTGTCTCTGTCTCTCTCTGTCTCTCTCTCTCTTTCTCTGTCTAACTGTCTCTCTCTCTGTCTCTCTCTGTTTCTCTGCCTCTCTGACTCTCCCTCTGTCTGTCTCTCTCACTTCTGTGTTTCTCATTGTGTGCATTGCATAGTACCTTGTAGCCGTGGTTTTGAAAGGCGCTTTATAAATACAATGTACTTACTTACTTACTTACTTACTTACTACTTACTCTCTGTCTGTCTCTCTGTCTCTGTCTCTGTCCCCACCCCCCCAGGTGTGGACGACGGCGAGGACATCCCCCGGGAGATGCTGGTGGGGATCTACGAGCGGATCCGCAAGCGGGAGCTGAAGACCAACGAGGATCACGTGTCCCAGGTCCAGAAGGTGGAGAAGCTCATCGTGGGGAAGAAGCCTGTGAGTTCCCCTCCAGCCTCTCCACCTCCTCCACCCCCCTCCACCCCCCTCCACCTCCTCCTCCACCTCCTCCTCCACCCCCCTACTCCCACTACTCCCCTTAAAGGGTCAAATGGGCCGAGACCATTTCCCCCTCTTTCTCTCTTTTTCCACGCTGGAGTCTAAATCTTTCCAGAAGCGCACACACTTCCACACACACGTGTACACACACAGACACACACACACACACACACACACACACACACACACACACACACACACACACACACTGAGCCATGCTAGTCCCAATGACCCGTGACCTATTTATTCAACCGTCAACTACAACCACGTCCGACGGAAGCAATGGTGCGTCGACGGACCGCGCTGTCAAAACAAAGTAAAACAAACACACACACACACACACACACACACACACACACACACACACACACACATATGCTCCTTGCATTTGGACACACATCTAACTAAGTCACGGCAGCCACAGACCTACGAGCTGTGTGTTGTGTGACTGCCTGACTGACTGACTCCTCCCCCTTGGCCCCTGAGAGCCAGCGAGGGGGCCCCCCGAGAAGAAGACAAAGAGGCGGGAAGGGTTAGCCAACGGGGGCCATGGTGTGCTGTGGTGTCATGGCGCCACCGGGACACACAATAGCCTCTTAAACAATAGATCGCCGCGACAATCGGCGTGAGGAAGTGCCGCCATTTTGCCGACAATTTCTGAGCCAGAAATCGCTGGGCGGCGTGTGCTTCAACACAGCAAGGAGCCCCGTTGTTCCGGAATCAGAGGTGTGATGTGTACCGTGATGAATCAATAATGCAATAGCGGGAGCAATGTCGCTTCCGAATCAATTAATTGCTGTTGCTTTTGCTTACTGTGCACGTTCATATGCATATTGCGTCGATCAATCATAGACACAACATTGCTGATGTTGTAACATTACAACGGTGGATTTGTGCGATGCAGAAACACATCAGAGGAGAAATTACAGTTATAGTCATTGGCACATTATTTGCTTTTATCCAAAGCGAAGAGTACATTTTTGAGAAACGCAATATAGCACTGTGGTACATAAAGAAAGAAATAGAGCGGTTCAAGCAATTCATAAATTGTTAAAGCTAATAGAAGGTTTCATATTACATACACATCACAGTCACACAACGCCCCTATGTCCGATGTCCAGGTTCAGCTTTTTTTTAAACATCTGGACGTGGGATACGTGTCGTGCCCCCTTCGTGGCGGCGCTCAAGGACGCGGCACTCGTCCGTGGTAGCTTGACACAGAAAAGGGAGGTAGAAAGAAAGGCTTGAAAAGGCTGGCTTTGAAACGGGGAGCTACTAACTACGACCACACAGTGTCACCGCGGTATGGAGAGAGAGAGAAAGAGGAGAGAGAGAGAGACATCCTCACCTCTCATCTTACTCATCTGTCCTTATTCATCACAGGGGGCTAACCCCCGGCCAGCAAGGAAAAGGGTTTAGAAGGTGAGTCACCTGGGCTGAGCGGGCTGCGTGGGCTGGTGGGCTGGCTGGCTAGCCTGCGGGACCGAGGGTTCTACCCCATTCTATTAGCGAGGAGATGTGGAGCTGGATTATGATTTTCCAAAGGGCAGATTGTTTGAGCTGTTTCTCGCTGTCCTGAGCAGGGGAGCATTTTTAATAACACGAGTTGCGTGATGATTGTCTAGGATATTTCCTCGCTTTCCTCTCTCTCTCTCCTCTCCCCCTCCCCTTCTTCTCCCCTTCTCTCCACTCTCCTCTCTTTCCTCTCTCCGCCCTCTCTCCTCCCTCTCGTCTCTCGCCCCTTCTCTCTCTCTTCGTTCGGCCTCCTCCGTCCCGTCTCTCTCTCTCTCTTCGGTCTGGGCTCTCGTCCTCTCGTTTCCCTCTCGTCTTACGCTCGCCGGCCCTCGTCTCGCCCTTCTCCTGCCCCAGAAGCCAGCGGAAGAACCCCACCGCCCCCGTCTTCCAGAAGTCTCTCCGCGCAGCCCTCTCTTCTCTCAGTAGTGAACGCGTCTCTGTGTCTCGCGCCCTCTATCAGATCCCCGGACGTAGACTCAGTCACTCCTCTCGTCGTCGCCAGATCAAAGCAAAATTAGAGACAGCATACGCCCTCAACCTGGCAGTCTGGGGTTGTGTGGGGCCTGTCAAACACTGCAGGAATAGAGATAGACTAATCAGAACACACGTTTAACCAACCATCGGCACCCTCAAGTTACAAGATGCTAGCATGCTAGCTGTCAAATACTGTCGGCATAATTTCTAGATATGCAACGGAATATTCATTTAACATCTACTGTGTCTTTACATTGGAGAGACAAAGATAGGAGGACAGAGAGTCATCGCTTCATTGAGGAGATATCGTCTTCAGCTGGCATTAGGGAGTGGTTTGCGTAATGAATTCTAACAGAGTGTGGTAACCTCCACGATACCGAAAAAAGTAATTCTCGACGCCCTGGGTCCGGCCTCGCCGGGTCCGCAGCATTGGAAACAGGAAAACGAAAGATGTCTACCCCACCGGATAGTGCACCTACTGAAATCCTGCAAATCCATCCAATTAGTGGATATTTGGGATATGAGATATTGAAACACTGACTGAATTGTATTTAGATATATATATAACACTAGACTTACAGCATTGGATTATTCGGTCCAATGTTGACTTTTGATTTAGACTCAATTGGATCTATTTTAGGAATTTTTATTGGATTTTGGACTATTGGACTATTGTACGGGGACGGTGGCGCAGCGTGCTCTTCGCACTGACTGCCGCTCACAGCAAGAAGGTCTGGTTTTTCGATTCCCGCCTGGGGTGGCTGTGACTCGGTGCCCAGGTGGGGTGATCTCCCGGCCGTTTCTGTGTGGAGTTTGCATGTTCTTCCTCCGTGCTACCAACTGTGGGGTTCTTACGGAGTACCAAAGATCCCCCAATTTAAAACATGCGAAGATCGCTTCTCCTGTCCAGCTTCGTTGCACCAATGACGGGACGAAAGATTTCTGGAGCCTGATGGTCCCCCGGCGCTGTCTAGACACGTTGCCCTGTTCCCCACTGCTCCTGGCTTGCCCTGGAGGGGTCAGCATAACCCAGGATGGGCTCAAAAGCGAGACTGAAATTTTCCACGGGCCACCCTCTCCCTGCATAGAGATGTGTGTTCCTGGCGGACCAACCGCCACTTCTCAAGATTGCTGTGTTTGGTGTGACCATAAAAGTTGTGGGTCATTAAAGTGTCTTACTTCTTCTTGCTTCTTGTACTGATTTTGGACTTACATTACACTAGATTCTTATTTCCACGGAGACAGATTACACAAGGAACTCGGCCCCCTGCATGCAGGCACTCTCACTGTACTGTACTGCACTGGTCACTTACTATTTATTCATGTTGCTCGATACTAATTACTAGTTCCAATTCTATTTTAGCTAGTACATCTCAGAATATTACCATGTACTAGTATATTGATAATATTAATATTCCTCTGCACACAGACGATTCGCAGTATAGCTTACTTTCACATGGCTTACGTCATTATACATATTATTCGCCATACGTATTGGTACTCATATTTCTAAATTCGGCTCAGAGTCAATCGGCAGGTTTCTGTTTATAATGTTTTTAACTATCATGTTCATTCGCTTTTACATTCATGCATTATACTCTCTTTTTTCTCAAAACGGACCAGAATAGTCGTAATCTGTAAAATGGTATAAATACTAATCCCTAACCAGATGCAATACCGCATTACTGAAGGCGGTTTGGCTCTTTCTGTGCAGTTGCACCATTTCTTCGGCATTCATTATAGAGAGCAGATGATGATAGAAGTTCTCTTCTTTGGCAGACCGATTATTGATCCAAAGCGACAGTTGCAGGCTCTCAGGTGAATATTCTGAACAGCTGCTGGTCCGGAGTCTTATTGACGTCTTTTGAAGCTTCTCGTGTAGCTCAGGAGTCCTCCATCTCTCCTGCTTCACGTGAGGCTTCGTCCCAGAATACGCAGAAGAGTTTTGGTGACTTTGTCAAGATAAGGCATTACCTTTTGGCTGTCTCTTTTCATTCGTGTAAGGCTGGTCTCAGAGTTTTTGTCTGCCGAAGTTTCTTGCTTTGAGCGGCGCTCTCAGGGCCTGGGGTCATGTACGGGCTGAACTAACTCGCTCTTGCGCAGTAGGTAGGGGAATGTTCCGCTGACTAGTTCACTCAGTTAACCCTTACTTCTTCTTGCTTCTCTTCTCATCACCTCTTCTCTCTCTGGCCTCTTCCTCGCCTCCCCCTAGTGTTTCTCATGTAATCCTACATCTTGTTCAAGTGATTACCAGAGCGCATGTGGACGGTACTACGAATGCTTTTGCACACGGTCTCGTGGAAGAGGCGGTTGGTTAAACACTGTGGAGATTCTTGGGTAGCGTTGACACCAGACACGCTTTGCTTCACGGCCAATTCATTATTGAAGCGATTACCTTCTTCCGTGCAGTTGCAGACATTGTGACGAAGATTGGTGTTTCGACAAGAGCCCAGAATGGGTCGTTCGCCTTACGCAAACGCTCTCACTCGCACTTCCGTTAATCCTAAATATATCTGGTTCCATTGATTACTCTTGCTTGTGTGTATCACAACTGTTTTCACATGACAAGACGTAGGCAGTAACAACTACATGACCAGCATGCATCACTTCCACCATAAACATCTAGGGTGGGTCAAGTTTCGTATGTTATGTTTTGTGTACTGTACACTGTATTTTTCTCGCCATGGTTGAAGGGAAGTTGATGAGCAAGATCCCAAACAGGGAAGATCTAAGTATATACGAGGAAGGAGGCAACAATTAATGGGATGAGATCACAGGTTACTGTATAAGGAAACTGAGAGCTTCAAGGTAGGAAGGAGCGATAAATACATTAATTGGAAAGGGGGTGTATTATATATATATATATCTTATTCCACTCGAGACGATGCACCGCACGATTTAAGGCGGTGGTCCAAGACGTAGGCGGGGGATAGAGAATGTTAGACATCTGGGTAGTTTCTAAATTACTCATTGATAATTAAAATGTAGAGACTTGAAATACATGAATGGATCCTCCAGGGATTATCTAAAGGGGACTCGTATCGAATGAATGACAGTTAATGAAGGCTGGAATGTCGAAATTTCTTAGTGCGTATGTGTAACCCTTAGCACAACTTATTGATAGAGATTATGATAGAAGAGTTGTTGCGTGGTGGTGACGTAGGCTTGGAGCGATTAATCGAATAGGCTTGAAATCGAGAGGATCGTTTAGCAATAACATCGTTTCGTCGATGTCGATGGCCTTATCAGCCTTCCGCTTAATTACTGGCCTTCGGAGGTCTGCTAAAGAGTGTGACAGCAGCGTCAGAGCACCGGACATATAGTGATTGTGACAGGACAACACCGAGAGCAATCAAGTCTGCAGTGTATTTGTGACGGTGGGAGCTCATTTTCGGGTTGAGGAAACAAGGCTCTTTCTGAGTCCGGTGGTGGCTGTTTCGAACTAGATTAACTGTTCGATCGGGAGTGTATTTTTTAAATTGTTTGCTAATTTTTGGTGCGTGCGAAATAGCTAAGTGTGGCAATATGAGAAGATTTTGGATTGGTGGGTGGCGTATAATGCATTATAGGTTATAATTTTAAATTGTATGATTTAATTGTTATTGCCATGGCTGGGGCAAAACTCTTGGTTGTGGCCTCGACTCACGCCCATCCGGGTTATACCAACGGACGAGGCGTTGATTACCAACAGGCGCAAAGAAAGAACAAAGACTGGTGACATCCGGCGAGGAACGAGAGTTCATAAGTGGCCCAAATGGTCGACAGAAAGCGCTTGCATGAAGTCTATGATATGGAACTGGTTTGGTGACTTGAAAAATCAACAAGGCGGCACGAAACGAGCGTCTGCGTCCGGTCGGAACGTGTTCGACATGACGGGAAACACCAGCAACCTATTGAAACACTGAGACGGTAGCCGCCCAGTGACGCACATGGGGGCGGAAGCAAGAAAGCCTTCAAGTAGCAGCGGGGCCCAAAACAAGCATCCATGTGTCATCTTGACTGGGCCATTTCAGTATCAAGACGTTCAAATAGAAAGCAAGGATATAAATATCTATAAGTATCGTACTTCATTGTGAAAGATATGATGCCTTCTGCATAAACCTATTAATGGTGTTAATGATGCTGACAAGATAACATTTCTGTGTTGCATTACAGATTTCTCACTTTAAGCCGATGTTGTAAAGCCAGTTATTCTTTTACTCCTCTTCTTTAAAATTATTATCATTTACAGTTGTACTTGAATGTGCTTGTTCTTACCCTTGTTGCACTGTTTAGCATTTTGAGTGGTCTTCTTTTTTTGTGTTTCTGTTAAATGTTTGTTTGTTTTATTCTAAATGCTATATATAATTTTGTCTTAATGTTATTCGATAGGTCTATCTTCATAAAAACCATTTAACCACTAATTAATCTCAATTATTTTGTACTTTTATTTTTAATCTTAAAGTTGCACAGGCATTGAGCCACTTTGTTGTACTATTTTTTGCTCTTCTCTTGAACAAACATGTGAGATGTTTCTGCTGCCCAGAGTTTTAATTTACATTGAAATACATTATGAAAGTTGTGTTTTATTAAGGCTATACAGCATGTTTGTTGCAGTGATTATTTTTTCGTTAATAAACTGTTCTAACCAAGTTTAACTAATGAACCCTCTGGTGTCCTTCTCATCTTGTCATTTCAGGATACTCTTCAAACTGGCAGCATAACTATTCAATTATATATTGTTTATAAAACATATCGTGAAAATCAGTCCTGATTTATCCGCCTCAAGTATGGTGATATGTTTTTCCTCAGATCTAATCTGGTGGTGCAACGGGTTTTTTTCTTGGTTCTAAATAACTGTAGTCACATACGAGCGCTTCATATGAAGGCAGTAGGCCACTCCCAGTTTGAAGGCTGTTTAATCAGGCTTAAGACGACACTATGAGGTTACATTTTCTGAAAATCACAGATGTGTACCAATCTCACAAGCTATTTTCTTCAATCCTGGAGAAAATTATTATCCAAAGACAAAAAAGTAGCTCATTCAGAACGGCATATTAATCATTTAATTGGTGTCCGAAGTCAATTCTATATAGTGTGTTTCTCAAGTCCAAGGATTTTTTGCATTTAGGGCAATGGTCAGGTTGCAGTACTTCTCGCAGAAGGAGCTACAGTATAATGCGCAGTACAGGGATAGTGGTATAGATTCCAGGATCAGGATGGTCTGCCATTGGGTCTGCTGGGTGCACCTACACCCGCCGCCCCAGACGAACAGATTGGTTCTCGCTGTACGAAGGGAATCTTGGCTTGAGGGCGCTTAACCATGAGTTTTTTAGGAGTCGCAGTGCTCCTAAAAAGATTTTGCAGCAAGCCATTAAAAATACGGAGGCAGGTCTCCTTGCTCTCTGCAAAATTATAAACTTCTATACGCCCCAGGTCGGAACAGGGTGATTTGGATTCAGGTTATCCAGTGGATCAAACCTACTCGTGTGCCTGGCTACGTTCTTACACTGACAATCTACGTGAATTTCACCTTGGGAATATTTTGGAAGTCTCTTTACTTTTATCGGCAGTATGTCCTTAACAGTGGGTCACGTGCCGGATAATTGAAGAACATTGTTCTTCAAACCTGTAGCACTCAATCTAAGCATCGTGAGAACCTACCACCAGACGTCTGGCTAAGATCAATCGCAGATAGAACTTTGTTTTGGGACAACGCTGTCAGGGGTGCTTTCGCAGACATTCAGTTTATCAAGAGACTACTTACAGGGCCAAAAGGAGCTCCATCTGAGACTCATGGGGTCGTTCTGATTTTCTAGATGTTTTTGCTGATTTGGGATATATTTATCTTTGTAATCTTTTGTTTTTAATTAATTTAACTTCATAGAACTCCCAGTTTTTTATTGTGGCATTTTTAAACAGTGTGGAACCTTTTGAAGCACTATGTGGGAGTAGCACATTTCACTCTCTCACCTGATTTTAAGAATGCTCAGGGGTTTTTTGTAGCACACTGTAAGTGGGGTGTAATGAAGACAGTACAATCTATCTTACAAGTCTGGAAGTTAAATGTTTTATATCAAATGCAAGGCTGATTATGGTGGGTTCTGGCGCCCTGGAGTTGGCTCTCTTCGGCCTGAAGGGATGGACGGGCAACACCAGACGGGGAAAGGGGGCGGGGTGGTTTACAAAGCTCACGCATGGGGGGTGAGCGGATCTTTGTATGTTGGTTGTAGTCGTTTTATAACATGCTGGGTCCTTTCCGTACAACAGAGAGAAAGAGTCGGTACTATGTCCAAGTCGCATCGCTCTCTCTCAATATTTCTTATGGTTGTCACTTGTTGCTGGGAGAACTCATCTGTCATTCCGCCACAAACTCAACGTTCTTGAGTGAGAATTCAATTACAACAGACCGCTTTTCGGTCTTCTGTGCCAATCAACCTCAACCACCAGGAAGACCTTACTCCTTCACTTCCGTCCCCCAACAGAGGCCCAGAGCTTGGCCGGTCAGTTTTTATCCCCTCAGATATCACTACTTTAACATAGTGTACGGTGTGGGCTGCGTCTTGTGTGTGTATGGATGCGTCAGACATGTTGGGTGCATGTATAGCAAAATTGTGGATATGTCCGCGGTCACACCGCACACACAACGCCACCAACACACTCACACAACAGTCGGCTCAAGCCCACACGCACATGGCTGCCCGAGTGCTCTAGACAACATGATATTTATGAGCCCATTGATTCCCATAATGTGGATGACGGCTGCTGGGTGTACGAGTCAGTCCGGTCATGGCAGCCACGTCGAATCCAATTGTCCAAAAATGGGCAGCTGAGCAGCAAATGTGAAGTGAAGATACAGTGCGCATCATCAAGAACCGCCCACACATGAGAACTAAGTCACAACACTACCCACTATGTTGGGTACTAAAGGGTGCCCGAGTCGATCCGCATCTTCTGATATTTTTAATATTTGTAACTTTGAATGAAATACGTTTTTGATCTGTGGCATCTATAAAGCCCAACCAGAAAACGAGCGCGCATTCATGATTGCCTGCCGATAAGTTGCAAACGTTGACAATTCGAAGCACTTTTTTCATATGATCTCCGGCTATACGTCCGGAATTCAGGTCCGACGCAATAGGGAAAATACATCAATAAATACTAATACTATGAATCACCATGTTGGGAAATAACTGTTTGGGTTTGGGCGAGGGGACGGTGCCTTTGGCAGAGCGGTGCAGGGAGGCAGGACGTGACGCAAAACCTACGCTGAGGGAATAACTGTTTGTTTGGCAGCACACCAAAAGATGGCAGATTACTGATACATCATCCATACTGACGATACTCGTCTTCTTCATCACATGTAGAACAGGATTCTAGTCACAACGGACAATGACCGGCTCTATTCACAGGCTCAATCGGAACATGATAGAAATTGAGATGTACAATCGTACAATGGTTAATACATGTTATATACATACCACGTGTCACAAATACAGGGTGCAGTGTGAAAGGGGACATGATCATATTCCTCGATCTCTTCATTTGGGAGATATGTCATATTCAATGTTGTGGAAGAATATTATGAACAAATAAATCAAGCTTACGTTAAATAGAAAGCTTCCAACATAGGATGCTGCTTCTAGCGAGTCTGCCCCAAAATCCCTGATCACGCGAGCACCCTAACCACACACACACACAGACACACACACACACACATTCACTGAAACCACACACCACACATACCACACACCACCGCCAGCATATCTACTGTATGACTGCATCGATGTCATCGCGCTACCGTGCACCTGCACTGAGCCGCGGTGACCGTGGTTGATATGGGTTTCTTAAAAGCCAGGATCTATAAGATAAAGATTTGCTGAACAACAATCACCAATTCACAGGTCAGCTCCTCAAGTCCGGTCTTTGGTCTCTGAGTGCTTCGGGCCACCTGATCATTTGTCTCAGAAGCCTTGTTCTGAGAAGAACCGAAAGCTGTGTTCGAAATTGCATAGATGCATGTCGTCGGAGTGTGTGTGTTCTGGTTGGCCGGCTAATTGGCCTCTACCTGGCCAGGTAGAGTCCTGGGGTGGGGGCGGGGCTACAAGCCTGTGGTGCATTGGCTAATCAGTGCACCATCAGGTTACGTCAGCCACCAGCACACATACACACGGGGAGCGCTAACAGGCTACAGTAAACCCATCTGCTCTGTCATGTCATTTTATCAACTCTTGCAATAAACCGGACAACAACCACTATTGCCTGAGGAGCCCCGGAAAAGTCATGTGATGTGGCATTGTGGCAGGAGATATGCTACCCAATATTCGTTTTTACTATTTTAATTATTGTAATAAGCAGCATCCCAATTCAAGTATAGTAATGGCGCAGCTATGTTATGAACTCAACAAGCTGCCTACAAATGTCTTGGTCTTGGGATTGGTCTTGGAATCGGACCGTCGATTCTTACCAATGATAGATCTGGCACTTGGATTCGACCGGGTGGGTCCTGCCGTCTCAGACCGGTCCAACAGAAACTGTTCCAACGGCGCCATTGAGCAGGTCCATGTCCTCACACAGGACAACCTCCCACCCTGCCTGCGGCAGCTGCTCGTCCGGACCACCGAGCAGGATCTCCACCAAGAGACAGAGAAGGGGTACGAGGCTGCGGCAGCGCACCGGCGGTGGTGGTGACTGGAGACTCCTGGAAGGAAGGACGCATTACAATCATCGCTGCAGCAAGACACCGGACTGCACATAATAGACTGACACTTATAAAGGCCCAGTGTTCCCATCTAACCCTAACCCTGCAGACGTGCATGCTCACACTCTTTTATGCTATAGTATGTATTATAGTATTTATTTAGTGCCATGTTCTGTTCACACTCATTTCCATTGAAACCTGTACTGTGGACTTTATTACTATCCCATGGCGTAGCCATTTGCACATTATGTAATTATTGTTATCCGCCGTCCTGCTGCATCTTGAAATGTGCAGTTATTTATACTATTACTATTATATACTAGCACTATTTCTACAGCATTGCATATTATATTATTTGTTATATTCATCATATCATATATTAGTATTATATTATCACTGTATATAGTTTGGCTAGGTTTTTGTGTGTGTGGTGGGGTGGGTGGGGAGGGTCTACTCGGGACAAGTTCTCAGGTCATTCACTGGGGCCACTGTCAACACCACACACACACCACGACAACATACACACAAAACACACACATAACACACACACACACACACATCACACAACAACACACACGTTGTATATAAAACAATGCAACTCGGCAACGTTCATGCGATGTGAAGAGACCCAACAAACAAAATCACACAACACACACACACACACACACACGCACGACACACACACACACACAACACACACACGAGCCCTACACACACACACACACACAGACAAACAAAGCACAAAAGACAACACGATTGTGTCACTACAGTTCAATCTGACCTTGTCGGTGCAACTTGTTTAGGCCCAGGGGTCAGCGCCGGGCACACCTGTGTTTATCTCCAACATGATGCGTGCCCCCCGGCGCTGTCACACAGCAAGTAATTAGCGGTGGCGTCTGGCCGCAGGAGAGATTATGTAACGCGGCAGCACCGCAAAATAAAAACAAAGCCATGTGTTAACGCTGGAGTCTACTCCCATTCAGTGTGGTGTGGAAGACTTAATGTTTTATTATAAAATACATTTATGCATCAGGTTTTTACTGCGTGTACCAGTCAACCCTTGTTTCTTCTCTATTCTTTTTTTTCTGTAACATATTCTGGGCTGAAATTAGCTCTCTGGAGCGCACAACATTCGAAGTTTCAAACACCAACAGCACACCATACACACACACAAGGATTGGTCTTGGCTCGTCGACACCAGAATGGACTTCACGGTCCTCATCACAGCTGCGGAGTAAGCGAATCGGCAATTGCCGTTGCACACACACACTATACATATACCGGAGGCTGCACACATTGTTGCATTCAGGCAATAACTAACTGCAAACCAACTCTTAACATAGGTAAGTAGACCATAAATGAAATCCGTTCAATGGACTACATGTGGATCTTACAGCACATCACTCTTAGAAAATCACCATTTGTGGCAGGTGTGGTTGAAGTTTAAAACATGAGAGCTTCCCCGGACTCATCCTCTGTTGTAGAACACGCTTTTGGCTGATTCAACTCTTATTATTTGAGTCGGGCGGATTTGCTGGAAAAAGGAACGAAGTGGACATGTAAAGCGTGG
>PIJE02001220.1:27367-105747 GCA_002895965.2 Coryphaenoides rupestris | reverse complement strand
GACGAGAGAGAGAATGAGAGGGAGGCGAGGGGATGAGAGGGAAGAGAAGAGGGAAGGGGGGAGGGAGAGAACGGAAGAGGGAGGGAGACGAGGGAGAGAGGAAAGGGGAGGCGGAGAATGAGGGGGAGGGGATGGGAGGTGGAACAGGGCATGGAGGGAGAGAGAGAGGAGGAGAAAGGGAGGTGAGAGAAGAGGAGGGGAAGAGAGGGGAGGGAGGAGGAGGGGAGAGAGAATGAAGAGAACATCTCATCCACCTCATTCATCTTACTCATCCCTCATTCCTTATGTTCATCACACTAACCCCCGGCCAGGGGCAAGAGAGAACAGGGTGTTTTAGAAGGTGAGTACCTGGGCTGAGCGGGCTGCCCGGGGGCTCGGGTGGTGCTGGCTGGCTGCCTGCGGGACCCCGAGGGCTTCTGACCCCATTCATAGCGAGGAGATGTGGAGCTGGATTATGATTTTCTCTAAAGGCAGATTGTTTGGAGCTGTTTTCTCGCTGTCCTGGAGGACAGGGGAGTCATTTTTAATTAAAAACACCGATGTTGCGTGATGATTGTCTAGATATGTTCCTCTGCTTTTTCCTGCTCTCTCTCTCCTCTCCCTCCTCCCCTTCTTTCTCCCCTTTCCCTCTCTCTCTTTCTCTCTCTTCCGCCCTTCTCTCCTCCTCTCTCTCTCTCTCTCCTCTTTCTCTCTCTCCTTCACCCCCCACCCCCCTTCTTTCTCCCTCTCTTCTGCCCTTTCTCCTCCCTTCCTTTCTCTTACTCTCGTCCCCTCCTTCGCATCCTTTTTTTTTTTCTTTCTCTTCCCTCTCCTCCTACTTTTCATTTTTTATCTCTTTTCTTTTTTATTTTTTTTTTTTCTTTTCCCCCTTACCCTCTCCCCCCGCTTTTATCCTTCCCCCCCTCCTCCTCCCCCCCTCTTCCCCCTCCTTCCCCTCTCTCTCCCCCTCCTCTCCCTCTCCCTCTCTCCTCTCCTCTCTCTCTTCCCCCTCCCTCTCTCTCTCCTCTCTCTCCTCTCTCTCTCTCTCTCCCCCTCCCCTCTCTCTCTCTCTCCCCTCCACCCTCTCCTCTCTCTCTCCCTCTCCCCTCTCTCCCCCCCTCTCTCCCTCTCTCTCCCCCTCTCTCTCGTCTCTCTCCTCCCTCTCTCTCTCTCTTCTCTCTCTCCCTTCCCCGCTTCCCCTCTCTCTCCCCCTCGCTCTTCTCTCTCAATCGCTCTCTCCTTCGTCCCTCTCCCATTCTCCCTCCTCTTCCCCTCTCCTCTCCCCCTCTTCGCTCTCTTCTCTCTCTCCGCCCCCCCTCTCTCGCCCATCTCCCTCTCCCCCTCTCGCTCGCCCTCGCTCTCCCTCTCCACCTCTTTCTCTTTTCCCTCTCTCTGCTCTATCCCCTCTCTCCTTCTCTCTCTCTCTATCTTCTCTCTCTCTCCTTCCCCCTCTCCCTTCTCCCTTCCCCCGTCCTCTCCCTCTCTCTCTCGCCCCCCTCTCCTCCTCCTTCTCTCTCTCATCTCTCATCTCTCTCTCCTCTCTTCCTCCCCTCTTCCTCTCGTCTCTCACCCCCCCTCTCTCTCCTCTCCTCCTTCCCTCCTCTCTCCCCCTCTGCTCTCTCCATCCTTGACTCCACAGATTGGCTCTGTTGCACCCGGTTCGGCTGGTAGTACTCCTTTTCTTATTCTTCCGAGGTTTCTCTCTGCGTATTAAAATTCAATGTGTTTGAAAAGTCCCTCCACGTACCAATGGCACTCACAATTAAATATGAGCGGAGGAGAGACGCTCTCCTCCGTTACCTGCAGGGTCTCTTTTCTTTCTCTTTCCCTCGCCGTAGTTCCCAGGGAGGACGTATCTGCAGTGAAGAGTGGTGCATTGATAGAGCACCGTTTTTTTTTAGGGGGGGGGGGGGGGGGGGGGGGGGGGGGGGGGGGGGGGGGGGGGGGGGGGGGGGGGGGGGGGGGGGGGGGGGTGGGGGGGGGGGGGGGGGGGGGGGGGGGGGGGGGGGGGGGGGGGGGGGGGGGGGGGGGGGGGGGGGGGGGGGGGGGGGGGGGGGAAGGGGGGGGGGGGGGGGGGGGGGGGGGGGGGGGGGGGGGGGGGGGGGGGGGGGGGGGGGGGGGGGGGGGGGGGGGGGGGGGGGGGGGGGGGGGGGGGGGGGGGGGTGGGGGGGGGGGGGAAGGGGGGGGGGGGGGGGGGGGGGGGGGGGGGGGGGGGGGGGGGGGGGGGGGGAGGTGGGGGGGGGGGGGGGGGGGGGGGGGGGGGGGGGGGGGGGGGGGGGGGGGGGGGGGGGGGGGCGGGGGGGGGGGGGGGGGGGGGGGGGGGGGGGGGGGGGGGGGGGGGGGGGGGGGGGGGGGGGGGGGGGGGGGGGGGGGGGGGGAGGGGGGGGGGGGGGGGGGGGGGGGGGGGGGGGGGGGGGGGGGGGGGGGGGGGGGGGGGGGGGGGGGGGGGGGGGGGGGGGGGGGGGGGGGGGGGGGGGGGGGGGGGGGGGGGGGGGGGGGGGGGGGGGGGGGGGGGGGGGGGGGGGGGGGGGGGGGGGGGGGGGGGGGGGGGGGGGGGGGGGGGGGGGGGGGGGGGGGGGGGGGGGCGGGGGGGGGGGGGGGGGGGGGGGGGTTTAGGGGGGGGGGGGGGGGGGGGGGGGGGGGGGGGGGGGGGGGGGGGGGGGGGGGGGGAGCACTAAAACGGCCCATTAAGTCGACGAGCGCAGCCGTTCTATTACAATATACAGTCGCAGGCGCTTTTAGCGAAGAACGTGGTGTTGGTTTTGTTTGAGATGTTATGTAGGTCAGTGTCAGGAAGCAAGGAAGGGTTAGGCACCGCTTCCTCGCTGGTGGGCTAGGCTAGTGCTGGACCACACCAACTGGGAGCCATTTCGGCTTGGAGGCACAACACCCTCTCTAGTCCGTTGGCTCGACACTCATCGAAGTGTATCTAAATTCGGCAATATGGCAACAAGTGCAATATCCAGCAATATCGCAGGAGTTTGGACGGGGGGTAGGTAGGTTAAAATGTGCAGATGTATTAAATAACTGTTATGAATGAAAGTTACTGCCGGCTGCCAGGAGACTCCCTCCGCCGACAGTTTTCTCACCGTTTCATTTCAGTGAAAATTCTAATTTCATTCCGACTAATTGTGAATCATATCGCAATCGCAATTATCTGTAAGTATTTCAGCCACTAACTCTAGTCTAGGGACTAACCAGACCGTATTAAGTGGATGTTCAGGGTCTGTGTGTGTGTGTGCGTGTGTGTGTGTGTGTGTGTGTGTGTGTGTGCAGGTCCTGTCCCTGCCCCACCGCAGGCTGGTGTGTTACTGCCGTCTCTTCGAGGTTCCGGACCCCAACAAGCCCCAGAAGCTGGGCGTCCACCAGAGAGAGATCTTCCTCTTCAACGACCTCCTAGTGGTGAGCTGCTGCTACTGCTGCTGCTACTGCTGCTGCTGGAGGAACCGCCCGATCCTTCCACTAACGCAGGGTTGAGGCTGATCTGTGCTTGGGCGCTCGACACAAATGCGCTCAATAAATTTGAATTATTATTATTATTATTATTAAATGAAAGCGTCGCGCCATGTTGTCGACGTATGCCTCCGCGTAAGGTGCAGTCGTCTCCGTGGTAACCAGACTATCCTCCGGCCGTTAGTCTATCTGTCGGCAGATTTACGTCGACGTTTGACGCTACGTTACGCAAAGTTATGTTGCGGACCAAAATACCAATAGGGAAGAGAAAACTACCATCTCCACGGCAACCCAATCATGTTATGAAAAAAAATGTGTCGAGCGCCCGAGCATAAATCAACCTTATAGGGAACACTCATCAAACTGAGATCAAAAATGCATTTTAGTTGTATAGCTTACATTTTTTACTAAAATTTTACTCTAATAAAAAAGATATAGAGTCCAAGTCGTAGCATGAAAGTTTTTGCCAAAAGCAAATATTCCAGTGAATATATATAAGTCAGATGAAAACATGAATAAACCATAAACATACGTAAGTGTTAATAACATAAAAGTTAAACATGAAAACCACGGGACAAGACTGTTATCGACGCAGAGGGAATGGAATGCGTGGCAATAAAATGTAAAAAATGTTGATTTATTTCACACAAATGAGATGAATTCATCACATCACACACATTACGCCACGAGGCAAACCGCTGTCAAATAAAAGATAGAATGAGCGACCGTGGACCACTAAACTCGTGTGAAATCGCATCAAATGCCAAATGTTTACTGTGCCAACAGAGCTGTATACAAATGGCTTCGCCGACAGCAGCTCAGCTAAAAAAAATAAAATAAAACTAAATATTATTTGACACTACAAAAATAGGGTTGTTTTTTTTTGTTGTTGCACAAAGCAGTTGGGGAAACACAAGACACAGAGACAAAGTGTAACCCAGGTCTTAGAGAGAGGTGATGTGTCTCACTCTTGGGACAACTGTTTTGTTGGAGTTTTTGTTTTCTCCGTAGGTCACAAAGATTTTCCAGAAGAAGAAGACGTCCGTCACGTACAGCTTCCGACAGTCCTTCTCCCTGTACGGCATGCAAGTGATCATCTTTGAAAACCAATGTAAGTTTTTATTTAGTTTTCTTTCTCGTCGTATAAAATCACACATTTTTTTAAAGGACTCCCATTATACCACCAGGTGTGAGCGTGATTAGCCGTTCCAAGCTGTTTCAAAAACCAGTTGGAGTGGCCCCACATGACATCACAAGTGGGAGTGTCCACCTACTGTACATGTATGGTGGATAGATCAGCCTACCGGGTTGCTGCAGTACAGTCCACTGGGTAGACTGGTAGGCTGATCTATCCACCACACTTCTAGGTGGACACACACTCCCGCTTGTGATGTCATGTGGGGCCACGCTCACACCTGGTGGTGTAATATGTCTCCTTTAAGTGTTTTTCTCATCTCATTCGTCGTCGTCGCTCATTGGCTCGACGCGTTGTCCAAATAAAAGCGTTTCGATTATTATTATAAATAAATAATCACTAAATAATAATCACATAATCGCCGATGCCGTGCTTTTTCGCCCAGATTACCCAAACGGCGTGCGCCTGACCTCGGCCGTCCCCGGAGCCGACATCAAGGTCCTGATCAACTTCAACGCCCCGAACCCGCAGGACCGCAAGAAGTTCACCGACGACCTGCGGGAGTCCATCGCCGAGGTCCAGGAGATGGAGAAGAACCGCATCGAGTGTGAGTGGCTTTGAAGCGGCCAGTGACGAATCTAGTGACATCACAAGCGGGAGGGTCCGCCCAGGTTCATAATCATAGATAGATCCACCTGAAATAGTGGCCCAATAGCTTCCTCCCAAGATGTTTGTGTGGCTGCGTTTTGTGGCTTTCTGCAGTTGTTTCTTTTTTAGAAAGTTGTATATATATTTTGATTATGTATATAAAGATTATATATCTTTTTGAAATGTTAGTAAATTTGATTGTATGCTTTGTTTGTTCACAATCAGACGGTAAACGAATCTGCAAAAATTACTAAATGTACATTATTTTAAAGCCCACCACCTTTTAATATTATATCCAGTTTTAGTCTTTTAACTCTTTCTAGAACTTATATATGACGCTTTTATGACTCTCTAATTCTTGTCCTCTGCAGCCGAGCTGGAGAAGCAGAAGGGAGTGGTGCGACCCAGCGTCTCGCAGGGGTCAGGGGCCAAGAAGGAGACGGGCAACGGGCACCTGAGCCGCGCCAGCCTGGACGACAGCTACGCCGTCGGCGAAGGCCTCAAGCGGAGCGCGCTCAGTAGCTCCCTGCGAGACCTCTCGGACGCAGGTGAGACAGCATCGTAGCTACTAGCTCCCAGCCGGAAGGTTCCAGGTTCGATCCCACCCCCCCCCCCCGCCGTAGCCCACAGCCTTACCTGTAGCCATCAAGATTAGCAATTGCGAGCCGTTTCACAATCGCCATTTGACTACCGTCTAGTGACATCACAAGTGGGAATGTCCACCGAGATGTATGATGATGACTAGATCAGTCTACCAGCCTCCCCTGAGTCAGAGGCTGTCACCAGCCGCCCTGCTTGTGTGTTCCTGTTCTTCTGGACTGGGCTTCAGCTTGTGTCGGCTGCAGGGATTATCTTCGCCTTGCAAAGTGTTAGTTCCTCGCTCGTTGAAGGTCAGCACAGCGTGGGGTGGCAGAAAATGGCCCCCAATGAATTTGCCTTCACTGTTAGAAATAGGGGAATGAGGGGCCTCTTGATACAGCGAGAGAGATGATTGTGTGTTTCTAATTGGTTTGATTTCGCGGCTTAATGTGATCAGCGAATAAATTATGAGGAATAGAGATTAAAAGGAATTCACGCTGTGCTGTTGGTTTTATTAGGTGCGACCCAGCATGTGGGCTCATGCACACACACAACCAGGCACGAACACACACACACACACACACACACACACACACACCACAGAAGAATAGAGAAAAGATGAGAATAGAAAGGATAACTTTTTTTGGTTTGGAATATTATCCAGCGTTCAGTATCTCCCTATTGGTCTAACTTTTTCTCGTTAATATTAATTGGAATGAGATGACTTTCCTTTCAAGTGGGCAATTTGTGGGCCTCTCTATCAAGATGGAAAAAAAGCTCACCTCAAGCACTCGTTAAAAAACGTGTTACGTTCAGCTGTCCTGGAGCTGTGGAGTGCTCGGAAAAATAAAATGTGGAAATAAAAACCGAACAGGAGATTTGCCTGTCAGGGGGTTACGGAGAAGAAGTTACAGTCTCAGAGGACTGAACTTCCTGCAAACAAAGCCATTCATGACACAACCCGATCGGTTCTCTGCTGGCTGTGTGTGTTCGCTCTCCTCCACTTTAGCAGCGTCTAGTATAGCGTCTAGTTAGCGTTGCTCGCACCGCTTCCGGTCCACTGTTCCCCTTCAGCTACCCGTTGCTAGTCAAGTAGAGATGGAGCGCTAGCCGTCCCTCCCCCCGCCGCAACGCAACGCGAGCCTCGCCGCCGGTTAGCCTCGCCGCTAGATAGCCTAGACGCCTTGGAACGCTAGGGACACACCGGGAGCGCTCTAATAACCTGTGCTACTGTCACATGTTCCGGGCAGGCAAGCGCGGCCGTCGCAGCAGTGCAGGATCGCTAGACAGCAATATGGAAGTAAGTGGGAATGCCGCCGCATGCGAGAGCCGTTCCACACGGTGGCGCCAGAGCGCACTGTGCTGTTAGTCCGTAGTGCTTTGTTTGTTTTTTGTCTTTAGTTTTTCTGTCTCGTTTTCTGTGCATTTTGTTTCGGTTGGTGTTGGGCTTGGTTTGCCTGGTTTGTCTGTCTTGGTCACCACCGCACCGCGCATGCACCCACCGACCGGCCCTGACTGACACCCTTCTGTCACCCGTCTGTCTGTCCTGAATGGTCCGCCTCTCCACCTCTCTCTCTGTCTGTCTGTCTGTCTGTCCTGAATGGTCCCCCGCTCCACCTCTCTCTGTCTGTCTGTCTGGTCTGTCTCTCTCTGGTCTCTCTGTCTCTCTCTGTCTCTCTCTCTCTCTGTCTGTCTGTCTGTCTCTCGCTCTGTCTCTCTCTCTGTCTCTCTCTCTCTCTCTCTCTCTCTCTCTCTCTCTCTCTCTCTCTCTCTCTCTCTCTTCTCTGTCTGTCTCTCTCTCTCTCTCTCTCTCTCTGTCTCTCTCTCTCTCTCTCTCTGTCTCTCTCTCTCTCTGTCTCTCTCTCTCTCTCTCTCTCTCTCTCTCTCTGTCTCTCGTCTCTGTCTCTCTCTGTCTCTCTCTCTTTCTCTCTCTCTCTCTCTCTGTCTCTCTGTCTCTCTCTTTCTCTCTCTCTGTCTGTCTACTCTCTGTCTGTCTCTCTCTCTCTGGTCTCTCCTTCTCTCTCCCTCTCTCCTCTGTCCTGTCTCTCTCTTCTCTCTCGTCCGTCCCTCTCCCCCTCTCTCTCTCTCTCTCTCTTTCTCTCTCTCTCTCTCTCTCTGTCTCTCTCTCTCACTGTTTCATACACTCGTGTAACCAGCATGACACGACCGCACACAACAGCTCACACCTCACTTCCTGGTGTGTTTACCGTCACTTTGACTCCTTCACTTGACTGAGCTTGTTTCCGAAATCTTTTGTTGTTGTTTTTGAAGTAACGGTACGGATTTGAGGATCTCTGTCTCCTTAGTTTCTAGTCTATGGTTTCTCGTTGTTTTCCCATCACCAACCATTAAGTGGGCAATCACTGGCATCTGTTTAGTGAGAGCAAGGTGTCGTCTAACAAGCACAGCGCTCAGGAATTGAGGATTATCTGTTCTGCATGGCTTTATAAAAATAAGTGTGGGCTGTTTTGTTGTCTCAAAAAGCCGATGTTTGCCTGCTTGTGTGTTTGAGTTTAATACAAAAAACAAATCCTGACAGTGAATATTTGTACTGCCGCATGTGTAGAATGTAGTGCATGTTGTTACCTCGACTGTGTCAGTGTGTGTGTTTCAATGTGCATAACTAGTGAGTCGGTACGTTTACATGTACGCGAAACGAGCAAGATCTTACCGATTTATTCCGAATGTGATTAAGATGCGTCCGTAAAGTCCATCATCATTCCCACGCGTGTTAGCTGTCCCATCCTTTACGTTAGATCGAGTGATCTATCGAAACATTTTGAAATACTTTGTTCGAAAGTGGCGAAAGTACCACACCTAACGATGTTACCGGCCATGTAAACATGGTAATCCGTATGTTAATGCTCAATACTCTGTTATACTGACTATATATATACAAACAAAATTTAAATGTAAATGTAAAATGACCAAAAGTGTGCATGTAAACGTAGCTTTGTGTCTGTGTGTGTGTCCTGCCTGGAAAGGGGCGGAGCTACAGCGAGCGGTCTCTTGTGTATGTGTTGTCTGTTGTTGTTGTTGTTGTGTTTTGACTGTGTGTGTGTGTGTGTGTGTGTGTGTATGTGTGTGTGTGTGTGTGTGTGTGTCCACCCCCCACAGGGCTCCGTCATTAACAGCCCTCGCATGCGGCGACGCGCGGTCACGCCCAGCCGGGACTGCCCGTCTCGCCACAGCGGCCAGTCCCTGCCCAACTCGTCCTCCCTGCTGGGCACCCTGTTCGGCCCGCGCCGCGTCAAGTCCCCCAGCAGCCCCAGCCCCACCCTGCAGCAGCAGCAGCAGCAGCAGCAGCAGCAGCAGCAACAGCAGCAGCAGCACGCCCCAGTGCTCCCAGTCGCAGGTGCACCCCACGCTCATCTCCCACACGCTGCACCCCGCCAACCTGCACCACACGGCGCGATCCGAGTCCGACGGCGGCGGGCCCGGGAGGAGCGGCGGGCGGGGGGGCACTGGCGCCGGTGCCGCCCTCCTCCCAGCAGCAACAGCACCAGCACCCCCACCACGCCACCACCCAGTTCTGCCACGTCGGCCAGAACCCGCCGCCCTACCACCACCACCACCACTACCACCCCCCGGGCCACGGCCACGCCCACGGCCACGGCCACCCGCTGCCCCCCCCTCACCCGCCCTTCCACGCCCCGGTACCCGGACAACACCACCCTCCTCCTCCTCCTCATCCTCCTCATCCTCCTCATCCTCCTCACCCCGCCCCCCAGCAGCCGCAGCCCTCGTCCACGTCGGCGTACCCCTCGCACACCTACGAGAGGCAGGGTCACGGCGGCGGCGGCGGCGGTGGCGGTGGCGGCGGCGGAGGCGGCGGCGGTGGCAGCCACGGGGGGGGTCACCCGTCTCATGGCCCCCCACACGGTGGCGGCGGCGGCGGCGGCGGCCCCCCTCACCACCACGGACCCCCGGGGGCGGCGGGGACGGTGGGCCTGGCTCCGGTGGTCGGCGGCAGCAGCACCAAACCCAAACACAGCGGCATCAGCACCGTGGTGTGATGGGGAGGAGAGTGGGAGGGGCTGGGTGGAGTGGAGGGAGGCTTCAGGAAGTGAAGTGACCCCCATAGCCCACCACCACCACCACCACCCCTGAGACTCCGGATGTGTCCGGGGGCGTAGTGGGGCAAGGGTGGCGGGGTTCTGACCACTTCCTGTGCCTCCTCTCGACTCCATCTCCTTCTGCTTCCTGCTCCCGGCGTTCGCTGGGGTCGTCGCCGGGGGGTCGCGAAAAGGACAGCGGACGACGTAAACAAACTCCTGCGTTTGTTGCTGCTGTCGCTGCGGTCGCCCTGACGACGACGACGACGACGACAACAAACTCCCGCCTTTCACTGAAGGGCAGAGCATGCACAAGAATCCGAAAAAGACCTAACTACTGTTTCCCACGACGACGACGACGACGTAAAACACCCAGAAGAAGATGCGACCGAAACGAGCGGACACACCGCCGCACGATAACTCCCTCGACTGGCGTTTTACAGGGACGAGTAAACATAGGGACAACCACGTGTCCTTATAAACCGCGTGACGTTTGTCTGCGAGCGCGTGTGTGGCTGAGCGCGCGCGTGGCTTACGGAGCCCGCCCGGGCCGCCCGGAAGCTAACTATTTTAACCTAGCCGTAGCTCAAAGTACACTGTGATATCTCTGTAAACAGTCCTAAATGTGCCAATAATGGAAGCATTTACTAAATTTAGTCACAAGATATTTTCTCTCTCTCTCTCTCTCTCTCTCTGTGTATATCGGTGCATATAGTATTTTGTAAAATAATGATAATATTATCGATAGTTATTATTATTATTACTACGACGACGACAGAACAAAAATGGCATTGATGAAAACTCAGTATTATACTCTCTAGTAGTGTAGTTGACCTCGTTTCACTATTAAGAAACCGGTGAAAAGCTTTGGAGGCAGTGAGGTGAGTCGGTGAGTCAGCTCTACGACGGCGTGGAGTTTGTATCCAGAGTCACGCCACTTCTTCTTCTTCTTCCTCCTCCGGCAGAGAATGTTCCGCGCTCTTCCGCTTGTCGAATGTCCTCCGAAAGACCTCCTCAACAGCACCCCCCCAACCCCCCCCCCCCCGCCGCCCCCCCCCCCGGCTGTCTCTCCACCGTCGTCATCATTTGATTTGTTTGTTTGTTTGTTTGTTTGTTGTTTTGTTTCCGTCTTGTCCAATAAACCAAAAAAAAGAAAAGATGTGCCCTCTGTACGTTCATCCTTTTTTGACTGACGCTCCTAACTGTTATCCCCGATCCTCCCTGTTTTTATTTCCTAAATATATAACTGTGTGTTTTTTTGTCTTTTTGTCTTTTTTCGTGCTGGACTTAAGGTAGTGGCGGTGGGCGGAGCTTGACTGTGGTCACGGTGACTCGACTGTGGTCATGTGACGGGGGATCGGTCCAGCAGGCTGACGGTTCCTCCTCGGCTCCTCGACTCACTCACAGAATGTCCCTTTCTCCCGATGATTGGTCTGCTGTGGTCGTACCCTCTATCACACTCTACTATAGATCTGTAGTTAGTAGTGTTTATTGAGCAAGGCAGACTCTACTATAGATCTGTAGTAGTATGTTTAATGCTGAAGCCTTAATTCTATCACACTCTACTATACGATCTGTAGTAGTAGTAAGTGTTTAATTGAAGCCAAACCACGAACTCTATCTATAGATCTGTTAGTTAGTAGTGTTTAAGCTGAGCCTAATCTATCACACTCTACTATAGATCTGTAGTAGTAGTGTTTAAGCTCAGCCTAATCTATCACACTCTACTATAGATCTGTAGTAGTAGTGTTTAAGCTCAGCCTAATCTATCACACTCTACTATAGATCTGTAGTAGTAGTGTTTAAGCTCAGCCTAATCTATCACACTCTACTATAGATCTGTAGTAGTAGTGTTTATTGAAGAAATGGCACTCTACTATAGATCTGTAGTAGTAGTGTTTATTGAAGCAATGGCACTCTACTATAGATCTGTAGTAGTAGTGTTTAAGCTCAGCCTACTCTTATCACACTCTACTATAGATCTGTAGTAGTAGTAGTGTTTATTGAAGCAACCACACTCTACTATAGATCTGTAGTAGTAGTGTTTAAGCTCAGCCTACTCTTATCACACTCTACTATAGATCTGTAGTAGTAGTGTTTAAGCTCAGCCTACTCTTATCACACTCTACTATAGATCTGTAGTAGTAGTGTTTATTGAAGCCTAATCTAACACACTCTACTGTTAGATCTTAGTCAGGAGTGTTTAATTGACGCAATGGCACTCTACTATAAGATCTGGTAGTAGTAGTGGTTTAAGCTCAGCCTACTCTAATCACCACTCTACTATAGAATTGTAGTAATAGTGTTTAAGCTCAGCCTACCTCTATCCACACTTTACTCATAGATCTGTAGTAGTTAAGTGTTTAAGCTGAGCCTACTCATTATCACACTCTACTACCCTTAGATCTGTAGTACACAACTCTACTATAGATCTGTAGTATAGTGTTTTAAGCTCAGGCCTACTCGTTATCACACTCTACTATAGTCTATAGTAGTATGGTGTTTAAGCTCAGCCTACTCTTATCACACTCTACTATAGATCTGTAGTAGTAGTGTTTAAGGCTCAGCCTACTCTTATCACACTCTACTATAGCATCTGTTAGTAGTAGCTGTTTAAGCTCAGCCTACTCTATCACACTCTACTATAGATCTGTAGTAGTAGTGTTTAACGCTGCAGCCTACTCTTATCCACTCTACTATAGATCTGTAGGAGTAGTGTTTAAGCTGAGCCTAATCTATCACCTCGTAAACTATAAGTGTTGACATGGATTGACAAGGCACGGTAGCCTCGCCTAGAGACTTCATCAAATACAGATAACTGGAGTCAAGTCACATATATGTCAGTAAGTCAGTAAGCTTATTATACGTTCCTTTCCTAACCTATGATAACAGTTGCCAGGCCTCTCGTCCCAATAACCGGTAGTTTAAGGCGGATATTAAACGTAGGATATTAGTTACCGCGGCTGTCACAGGAAGGCTCTCCACCAAGACACGCCGGCCGTCTTAGTTCTTGCAAACAAAAAGCCGCCAACATGACAACAGACACGGATCTCAGGACTGCTACGTTTGCACCACAGCAATGACTATTAGAATGAAACTGTTATATTATATTCATATTAAAAACAACAAGAGTCCCGGTTAATTACTTTTGTGTCGTCCAATTATATTTTTTGGTTTTTAGATTTGTCTCTGTCTTTTATTTAAAGGCAGCATCATTTCCGGAACATGAATGTAAATTGTGTTTTCTTGTCTCTTGACTCTGTTTATGTATTAAGACCTTGGCCCTTGATGAGTGATGGAGTTACCTGAACCGCTGAATTCAGACCAATTATGGTTAATTAACATTACAGAGACCGGAATAATCAGGACTTATTCCTTCAGAGTAATTAGGATGGAAAAACAAATCCATCGTACATGTGACCGACCACACACACACACACACACACCACACACACAATCACTAATTGGCTCAATTAAATGTTGGGTCCAGATGCATCGTCAATGGCTGTGAGGTCATATATAATTGGATAAAGAGCATGGTGGGAAAAACAAAACTGATTTAGCTTTAAAATGCTCGTGTTGAAAAAGAAAAAGATGTTAAAATATTGAAGCGTGTTACACATCAGCCGATTGTTCTACATATTCTTATTTATATATACGATATATTTTGTAAATGTCCGTGCGAGGTGCTTTGTTGAGTACATGAGGCCTTAATTTCCTGTTTCTTTTCTTTCTTTTCTTGTTGTGTTAGTTCTATCAAACCGTAGCGTTGGGGTTCTCTAATGACTTGTGTGTTTCTTTTAACTCCATTTTCCCATTGACATGTTTGACTTCGGCATGCGTTTCACGGCTCAACAACGTGTGTGTTTGTAATAAAGATATGGCGGTTATATAGGCGTTAAGTGTAAATAATAGTGAGGATGGGCCGAGGGACCTTAAACTTATACTTTTGGTCAAGTAAATACAGTAAAAAACAAAAGGTTCTTACACGCAGGGGTGCATTGTACAGTACAGTACAGGACAGGACAGGACGTGGGACTGCTGAGAGATACTTCGATGTAAATAGTCTGTAAAGTGTTATTATAATTATTACTACTCCTAGTATTACTCAATGTCTACGTCTACAGATACATTGAATAAGACGCGTCCCTGTAAACATAATCATGTCCTGCTTCTACCACGGTCCCACTTTATAAGTCCAAGGAAAAGGTGTGTGCTGTTATTTTATGATGCATTGAGTTTCTATTGTAGATGAGAAGACTTATTGGTGTAAAACTAGTACTGTGACACTGTTGAACAACGATAAATAAAATGATATACTATATATCTATCACTGCTATTTACTGGCTCTGTGCGTGTGTATATACAGTATGTGTGTGTGTGTGTGTGTGCGTTTGTGTGTGTGTGAGTGCGTGTGTGTGTGTGTGTGTGAGAGAGAGTGTGTGTGTAGTTGTGTTTGTGTGAGAGTGTGTGTGGTTGTGAGTGTGTGTGTGCGTGTGTGTATACATTTGTTGTGTGTGTGTGGTTGTGAGTGTGTGAGTGAGTGTTTGTGTATATATTTGTGTGTGTCTGTGTGTGTGTGTGTTGTGAGTGAGTGTGTGTGTGGTTGTATGTAGTTGTGTGTGTGTTATAAATTTGTGTGCATACGTGTGGTTGTGAGTGTGTGTGTGTGAATGTGTGTGGTGAGTGTGTGTCTATGTTTATGATGTGTGTGTGTGTGTGTGTGTGTGTGTGTGTGTGTATATATTGTGTGTGTGTGTGTGTGTGTCTAAATTGATTACCTTGAGTCTGCTGCCATCTGGTGGTGAAGTTAGTGTATTATTATTATAATAATCTATACAACGTGACGTCATCACCGTGAGACAGAAGTAGGTGAAAGGTCAGCGTGTGCAGGACAAGCCGCAGAGTCAACCATGAACCTCAACAGACTTATCAACTCAAAGTCTCTGGACATTGGGAAGGGCTTGCTTGCCTTCAACCTGAAGCACCAGTACCGGCACCAGTACCAGTACCGTACCAGTGCCGCACCATCAGGACCCATGCAAGGAGCCTCGCCTACGCCAAGGACCTCTTCCTGGGCCAGATCAACAAGGTAGTCCTCATCACACACACACACACACACGCACGCACGCACATACACATATGCAGTACACAACAACATATGCACACACACACACATATGCATAACACACACACACACACACACACACACACACTTATATACACATGCATCGCATACACGTACACACACACACACACCACACACACACACACATGCACACATATGCACATACTGATATATACACACTCACATATACACACACACACACACACACACACGACACACACACACACACACACCACACACACACACACACACACACACACACACACTCTCTCACATATACACAGACAGACAGACCGAGACCACATCACACACCCATGCATGAAGAGAGGGAGGGAGAGTCAGAGTCAGAGTCCAACCCGGTAGTCATCACCACACACACATGAATGCATGGGTTTATGGTTGTGTTTGTACTGCAGACTAAAGTGCCATCATTCACACATAAACATGCTGGATCTGGAGGATACCGTGTGGAAAAACAATTTGCAATCTGGCAACCTAACCCAGGCCCACAGAATACACACACACTGGAGGAATGAATGAATGAATGAAACTTTTATTGCACATGATGACAAGCTCCATGAATGAATACCAAATCCTCTTGAAGATGAACGTACGCGACAATAATGTACAGTATGTGCCTTTTTTGCTGCTCCTCAGGCAGAAGTGTTCCCTTATCCAGAAATTACAAATGAGGAACTGGAGGAAATGAACCAGTTTGTTGCCCCAGTGGAGAAGTACTTCAACGAGGAAGGTGGGTCGAAATGCAATGCAGCCGTAAACAAACAATAGAAAAAAAACAGTCGTATCTTGTTTAACGAGACTCGGTGTAAACCCTGCGTCTTCTGTATCCAGTGGACTCCAAGAAGATCGACGAGGACGCCAAGATCCCAGCGGAGACCCTGAACGGGCTGAAGGAGCTGGGGCTGTTTGGGATGCAGGTCCCAGAGGAGTACGGTACGATAATATGTCTTTTACACACACACACACACACACACACACACACACACACACACACACAAAATCCTGAAGGTTGCTAGTTCAATACCCGGGACTCCGCCTAGCTAAGTGTCGAGGTGTCCCTGAGCAAGACGCCACCTAACCCTAACTTTGAGTCATTCCGGGTTTCTAACGTGGTTATTTGCTGGCTTTATTTATTTATTTATTTGTTTCCGCCACTAGGGGGCCTCGGCTTGTCCAACACCATGTACGCCAGGCTGGGCGAGATCACAGCGCTGGACGGATCCATCGCCGTCACCCTGGCTGCGCATCAAGCCATCGGGCTCAAGGTAGGATGGAAGTCACGGCCTTTATTTAACAGCTTTGTATTTTATTTAACAGATGAGTGGCATAAATCTCACTCTTTTAATTGGACTGGGTAAACTAGTGGTTAGGGTGCTTTAAAGGACTCCTATTATACCACCAGGTGTGAGCGTGATTTGCCATTCCAAGTGGTTTCAAAAACTGGTTTGGAACTCCCAACTGGTGGTACAATAGGAGTCCCTTTAACTCCCCTGTACTGTAGGCATCCCAGCGCAAAAATGCCCAAACCCCTGATATGAAAAGGAGTTCCTGCTTTTATCTTGTCATACAATGAAATGATAAAATAATACGATTTGTGTGTGTTACGCAGGGAATCCTGATCGCCGGAACGGACGCCCAGAAGGAGAAGTATCTTCCCAAGCTGGCGTCAGGGGAGCACGTGGCGGCCTTCTGTCTGACCGAGCCTGGAAGGTACAGACGAACACATGAGAAACACAACTTGAGGAAAATGATGTACCTCTGAAAATGTATCTGTAACAGTAACACGTGAACACGCTATGGACGCTATACTACACGTTATATTAACGTTTAACCCCGCTGACTCCCACCCCCTGTGGACACTGCTGCGTTACATTAACACACGTTTTCTTTACATTTCACCTTCTGACCCTTGTTGTTGTTGTTGTTGTTGTTGTTGTTCAGTGGGAGCGACGCTGCCTCCATCAAGACCCGAGCTACGCTGTCCGAGGACGGGACGCACTACCTGCTCAGCGGCTCCAAGGTAGTGAATAATCATTGTGCCTTCAACACACCTGTGATGTGCAGTGGGAGTGTCCACCGAGATGTGACAGTATGCCGACACGATCACCAGTCTACCAGTCGACCCAGTGGACTGTAGCAACTGGTAGGCGTATATCTAGTATATACGTACAGCTAGGTGGACACTCCCACTTGTGATGTCACTTCGTCCCAATGACAATTTTTGTCGCGTGACATTTTTGATCACGCTCACGCCTGGTGGTGTAACAGGGCCCCTTTAAAACTCACCAACGTGTGTGTGTGTCTGTGTGTGTGTGTGTGTGTGTGTCTGTGTGTGTGTCCGTCCTCAGATGTGGATCTCCAACGGGGGCTTCGCCGACATCATGACGGTGTTCGCCAAGACGGAGGTGGTGGACGCGGACGGCGTGACCAAGGACAAGATGACGGCGTTCATCGTGGAGCGGGCGTTCGGCGGCGTCACCAGCGGACTCCCCGAAGACAAGCTGGGCATCCGCGGCTCCAACAGTAGGACCTCCCTCCTCCGGCCTTCCCTTCCCTTCCTTCCCTTCCTCCCTCACTTTATTCAATTAATTGGCTTTTAATTGGATTCTACATCAAGTTATTGTCACCATTTCATCGTTTTCAGACACTGAAAACGATGCTGGTATCAAAACAAACTTCCATCGGTTTTGGTTTTGATTTAGATTTGGGTTTTTTTTACCGGTCAAATCTGGCTCAGGGTGTTAAGTGGTCTGTTAAAAAAAGTACATTGTAATTCCAGTTCATACAAAAATAACGTCGTTTATTTACACTTCATACAAAATAGAGTACACTTTATTTACAGTTCATACATACAGACATGAAGTACAGTTTATTAACCGTTTATTTGTGTGTCTCCCTCCAGCGTGCGAGGTGGCCTACGACAACGTCCCGGTGCCCCTGGACAACGTCATCGGGGAGGTGGGCGGAGGGTTCAAGGTGAGGCTCCTCCCACTGACTGCAGCGTTACCATGGGCACACCCGGTGACTCACCTTAACGACGAGTCGCCTGTCGAGAGGCTAATCACGCTCACGCCCGGTGGTATAACAGGAGTCCTCAAAGTATATGTGGGCCTGTTCATCCTGGCTTCTAACTTGTGTGTTTTTATATTTCTACCTGCACATTTACTTAGTTAATTTTTATCTCATTCATTCATTAATTTTACCATGGTAATTGTATTCACTTTAATGCTTTGTTTATGAAACTCGTCCTTGTTGACCTACTTTTCTAATCTCCATTTCTATGTTCAGCGCGTTGCATTTTATGTTGCATTTTATGTATGTATGTATGACTCTGTATGGCTATATAAATAAAGTTTGATTTGATTTAATAATGAAGATGCCATTTTCCCCCCCCCCCCCAGGTGGCCATGAACATCCTGAACTCGGGCCGCTTCAGTATGGGCAGCAGTGGAGCAGGG
Organism: Coryphaenoides rupestris; assembly: GCA_002895965.2. Lineage (NCBI taxonomy): Eukaryota > Metazoa > Chordata > Actinopteri > Gadiformes > Macrouridae > Coryphaenoides > Coryphaenoides rupestris. The sequence continues at coordinate 87,291 of PIJE02001220.1, read as the reverse complement.
ATGATGAAGAAGCTCATAGGTACACAACACGGGTCTCCTGGGGACGTGGGAACCTTCTAGAAGCATCTTAAGGGACTAATGCAGACCTGTTGTCGCCTGTGGGAGCCAAGCTACGGTCATTTATGTTTCAGTTCGATAAACAAGCAGCCTGTATTTGTTGTAATAGGTTATGTAAATTAAAACAGAAAGGTAAGCTTTCTGTTGGAACTAGGATTTACTATAGGTTACTGTCGCTTGGTCATCGAGGTAAAAGTATGGCGTTTGCACAGTTGAGGCTCGAGTGACGACCGAGCCACACAGGTTTCTTATCGCTACTTCCTGTCCCGTCCTCACAGAGATGACGGCGGAGTACGCCTGCACCCGGAAGCAGTTCAACAAGCGGCTGAGTGAGTTCGGGATGATCCAGGTACGCTTCTGAACCTTCTGCGTCGCCGGCTACGCCAGACGGGGGGCTTCTGAACCCCATGGGTGGGGAGGGGGTCACCACCAGACATACAGACGGAGTCGCGGGAGAATTATATTCTGAGTGCATTGCCAACATCTAAGGAGATCCAATCTGCTGAACAATGCAAAGTACGTTTAATAATGCCAAGACGGACAAACACGCAAATTAGTGCGAGGGTTCTGACCAAAGAAAAAAAAAACGAATCCAAAAGTATTACAAAAATAATCATTCTTTAGATTTTTGGGGGTTTTGGTTTTACGGTTAGGGTTTGGTTTCGGGTTTTCTTGTGAGAACATTTAGTTTTTTAGTTTTTGGTTATTATTCTGTATGTGTTGTGTTTTGGGGTCGTGAAAATTACATTCTCAGACCTAAAACTTGTGGGCCGCGGGTCCAAAAAAGGTTGAGAACCCCTGACCGACCTACGTAAGTCACATGGTAGTCTCTCTTTTGGAGTGCATGCGCTTCAGCCCCTAACCACCGGGTGGCGCTGGTGTGTCTGGCCCCCCGTTGTGTGATCCGCAGGAGAAGTTCGCGATGATGGCCATGAACGCCTACGTGATGGAGAGCATGGCCTACCTGACGGCGGGCATGATGGATCGGCCCGGCGTTCCGGACTGTTCCCTGGAGGCGGCCATCGTCAAGGTAACCAGGGGATGCTATAACGCTGTGTCCTTGGTACCGGTCTGAATGCTCGTTTGTCGCACCGTCCAGTGACATCACAAGTGGGAATGTCCACCTAGATGTATGATGACTAGATCAGTCTACCAGCGTACCCAGTGGACGACAGGTAAACTAGGTGGCAAAACATGGCAATTGTGAAACGGCTTGCATTGGCTAATCACACTCACACCTGGTGGCATAATATGTCCCCTTTAATAATTGTGATAATTGTAAATATGTGAATTGTTGCACAATGACAACACTGTCTGTCTGTCTGTCTGTGTCTGTGTCTGTGTCTGTGTGTGTGTGCAGGTGTTCAGCTCAGAGGGCAGCTGGGTGTGTGTGAGCGAGGCCCTCCAGGTCCTCGGAGGTCTGGGCTTCACCAAGAACTTCGCCTACGAGCGCTACCTCAGGGACTGCCGCATCCTGCTCATCTTCGAGGTGACCTTTGACCCCCTCAAGCCCCGCCCCAACGGTGCCCTCCATAGGAATCTCAAAGGTCTGTCAAATTGTCTCAAACACGCCCACTCCCCCTCTTTCCTCCCAGGGAACCAATGAGATCCTCAGGATGTACATCGCTCTGACGGGCATGCAGTACGCCGGCAAGATCCTGACGGCCAAGATCAAGTAAGCCTCGTTGCAGAGTGTTATGGTTATGGGTGGGGTTGAGTTGGGGGAGGGTTTAGGGAGGGGGCAGGGTTAAGGAAGGGGTCCCCAGCAGCAGCCTCTCTCCTCTGTGTGACCTGCTCCAGGGATCTGAAGAGGGGGAACGTGTCCTTGGGCGCGTCCATGCTGTGGAAGAAGCTCCGGGTCTACTACGGGGCCTCCGTGGACCTGGGGCTGACGGGCAAGGACTGGGTGGTGCATCCCAGCCTCACGGTGAGAATCACGGCTTCCTTCTCATTACTGACCCCTTTGTCCGGGAGGTGAACTGCAGCCTGCTGGAGCTCTCAATGCCTTCAGAGCTCTTATTTCTAATCATAATGAAACCTTGTATACATAAAAAAAATATATATATATATATATATATATAAAATAAAATACATTTTTGGGGGAATTATCCGCGCTTACACGTCACTTCCTTCCTTTTTTCCGGCAGTTCAGCACCTGAACTACTCAACATGCGTAGGATTAATGTTTTAATGACTCCACGAGTACCGTTTTCTTCACAGGCCAGCGCCAATAAGTTGGAGCAAAGTACCTTCTTGTTCGGGACCCTAGTGGAGAGTTTGCTGTACCGTTTCGGAAAGGTGAATCCTGCTTTTGTTTCAAGCCTCAATGATATTCTATTCTTGCTCAATTCCCTGTATTTTACGATTCACAATTACGTCGTTATGCTTCATGCGTGCAGTTTCTGTTTTGGCCAACAGAGGCCAGTGTTTCATTAGCTATTCTTATACATCGAGATTTTTGGGGTTTACATGTATTATAGAAGTAATCACCAGGTGGTTGATTGAGCTATTTGGGTGACCACCTACCTACCCATTACAAATATAACACAATAAAAAAGCATAAGTGACAGGATTTGATCAGCGTAACACCTTCTAAAAAGCAGAAACCTAACTAACTGTGTGTGTGTGTGTGTGTGTGTGTGTGTGTGTGTGTGTGTGTGTGTGTGTGTGTGTGTGTGTGTGTGTGTGTGTGTGTGTGTGTGTGTGTGTGTGTGTGTGTGTGTGTGTGTGTGTGTGTGTGTGTGTGTGTACGCTCCCAGACCATAGTGGACGAGCAGCTGGTGCTGAAGCGCGTGGCCGACATCATCATCAACCTGTACGCCATGACGGCCACGCTGTCCAGAGCCAGCCGTTCCATCTGCATCGGCCTGCGCAACCACGACCACGAGGTGCACGCTCGCCTCTGACCACAGCCCCCAGCCCTCAGTTTCTTCGTTTTTTAATTTAACCTTTTATTTATTCATTTACTTGTCGCATTTTACTGTATTTATTAGGTATTATATAACCAATTGCTCAGTTGTTTTAGGATTTATGTTTACAAGAATACTGTCGAGAAGAATACTAGCATTTAAACGGGAATATTAGTGGAATATTCATCTTCACCAGCCACGTAAACAGCTCAGCAGGAATATTTACTTTTTCGGGATAAGGGCAGAAAAACGATGTCCTTTTGTGTGAAAGGTAAGGTGGCGCGGTTCAAATGAAATCAAAACCAAATGTAGGAATGGGTAAACGATATCCGTGTAGGACGAGGGAAGGGGGGTGGGAGGCAAATATTATGAAGGGTGAGTTTAAACAGAACGCCAGAGGATGTCTGGTCTTTTTAAACTCTAAAGACGCCAGACTGTGTTGTGTTGTGCATGTTCTGGCCGGAGGAGAGGAGGTAAATACTCCACAGAGACAGATAGTCAAACTAAACAAACTAGCTGGCCGTCATGATCACTAACATGTTCTTCTCTCTCTCTCTGGTTTAGGTGTTGATCGCCAACACCTTCTGCGACGAAGCCTACTACAAGAACAACCATCTGATGATGCAGTTGCAGAAACGTGAGTACGAGCTAACGCTAATTGGAAACAGATCCCGCACTTTTTCTCCCTTTTTCTTTCTCTTTTTTTATTGCATCTCGGTATACAAAAGGCCGGCATGTGTTGCGGAAACTTCCCAGAAATCCTCACACAGTGCACATACCGCCCGTCAGCCAGCACAGCGACCCTTTTGTGGTTGTGTTTTATGGGCGCTCGCCACCTTGGTTTAATTTGTACGTATAATTTAAACACTGTACCCGTGACACAACAACGTGGAGCACAGAAACATCCCCTTTTTTTTTTTCTTTGTCCAGTTCAAACTAAAACACACACACACACACACACACACACTTCTCCATAACAAAGGCGCCTGTGTGTTCCAGATGGCACGGAGAACAACGACGCCGACATCAAGAAGATAGCGAAGCAGGTTCTGGAGAAGCGAGCCTACATCTGCTCCCATCCCTTGGACAGAACCTTCTGAGAGACCTCAGCCTAAACCCATAGCGTGTACATAACATAATTTATATTCACAGTTGAACCTCCGCTAAAGAATGATCCGGTAACCAAGAAAAAGGCAATAACATAGTGGAGGGTGTTGTTATATATAGTTTAATGGTGGTGTGTTATTTTATGAAACCCATAAGTGCCCATTATCTTTTTATGAGCAGGGGGAGGGGGAGGGGTTCTAAGTCTACTGGGCGTACAAGGTGACCTTTGTGTGTTCGGACCTCCACGAGGTTCTTGAAGGGTCGTGCGGTGGCCGTGGCGGTGTTCGGCCGTAGGTGTGCGTCGACGTCGGGGCGGTGGACGGCGTGAAGAGCCCTCTCCGACTCGGTCAGCGGCGAGGACTTCCTCTTGTGTAGAAGCGAGTGCGGCACCCAGTATCTCCTGCAACAGGAAGAGGAAGTGACTCGCATGTGTTTGCTGCTGCTTGTATAAAAGGAAACGCAAATGAATTTAAACGAAGAAGAGTGACGTCGTTGTGGGCTTACGTGAATCGGTATTTCTCGAACTGGGAGTGGCGTCTGGGGATGGCGTTGTTGGCGGCGGTGAGGTTCTTGTCCGGGAACGGTCCCGGAGCCAGGGCCTTGCTCTCTGCTCCCCAGGGGGCGCCGTCCTGTTCCTCACCCCAGCGGAGCACGGCCAGCGTGGGCAAGGGCTGCGGTAAACAGTGGAGCGCAACATGAAGCAGCTAAAGTCCTAAAGTCCTAAAAGGCTTGACGTGAAAGCGGCATCTTGGGCACCATAGTAAAATGAACTGTGATTTACATTTCTTGGTTGTTGTTGTTTTTTTATGCACTTACACAAACAAAAGTCACCAAAATTACAACGCACCAAACTGGGACAACTGACGATTGTGGGTTAATGCCAAAATCTTTTAGGTGCACTTAAAATGCAAATGTGTACTTAAGTGTTAAAGGAACTAACGCCCCTACAAAGAAAGAGATAATGTTCACTGAAGAGCAGAACGAGGGGATAATCTCAACCCTCTAACCCTAATCTTGCCCTCTAAGCAGAAGGTTCTGGGTTCAAGTCTGACAGTGACCAGTATTAGTGGTAGAAATCCCTATAAAGCAATTTGGTCTGCTTACTTAATTACTTTTTTCTGTAATGATTCTATGTATTAACTAGGAGTTGCAAGGGAGGGGTCTAGTGTCGCGTAGCGTCGTTCAATGTCAACCACGGCATCAAACGCCAAGACCTGCCTTCAGCGCCAGGCCGGGCTTCTTCAGCGAGTACTTCCTGGGTTCGTCCCTCAGGATGTCCTGGAACTTCCCTGAACTGGCGCCCGGGTAACACTGGAAGTCCCGCAGCTGGCCGTGGTCACCTGGGGGTGGACTGCCATGCTGTCCTCTGGCCGCTGTTGACAAATGTGGTAAATGGATTGCATTTATATCATCGCTTTTATCCAAAGCGCTTTACAGTATTGCCTCACATTCACCCATTCATACACCGACGGGGGTGCCAACCATGCAAGGTAACAACCAACACGTCAGGAGCAGGTAGGGTTAGGTGGTGTCTTGCTCAGGGACACCTCCACACTTAGCTAGGAGGGGGTGGAGCCCGGGGATCGAACCAGCAACCTTCCTGTTGCCAGACAACCGTGGTAACAATGTAATAACCCAGTCTCGCCCAGGTACCAAATCCTAACCTTTGTCTTAACCGGGACAGGGTGTCAGCAATGTGTGAACTGCCATGGGTATCGTACTCTCACATTTACACATTTTAGGGCATTTGGCAGACGCTTTTATCCAAAGCGACTTACAATAAGTAAATTTGTTGAAGGAGACAGCGATATATCACTGTGGTACATAAAGATAAGAATAGAGCAGGTTTCTAGCAAACAAGTTTCATCATTGCTAGGTTGCCTGCATAATAGCTGGGATAAGAGCAGACGTGCCATTCTGAGCCATTACCAACATCTAAGAACATACAATATGCTAAACAATGTACTATTTAGTGCCAAGATGTACAAACACAAACGTTAGTGCTCTTGTTCTTGTATAGTAGAACGGGTAATGACTGGTAGACCACCAGTAACCCCACCCATATGTGTTTATACTGTATACTGGGTTGTGGGTTGAACAAGGAACTAGACACGTTACAGACTAGTGCACACAGGTCAAGGTGTGGCGCGTACCGGCCAGGTGGGTGGAGTCAGGGAGAGCAGGGGGCGGTGGCGGCGGTCCGAAGAAGGTGGGCGGTGTGGTGTAAAGTTGGAAGTCCAGCGAGCGGCGGTCCCAGGACCAGCGGTCCCGGGTCAGCGGGGGTCTCAGCGTGTTGCCGTGCAGGACGTTCTCTCTCCAGGGCTGGACACACACATGCACACACCATTCAGAAACTAATAGGACTCCTATTATACCACCAGGTGTGAGTGTGATTAGCCATTCCAACCGGTTGGAATGGCCCCACTTGACATCACAAGTGGGAGTGTCCATCATACATCTGTGGACACTCCCACTTGTGATGTCACTAGTGGATAGATTCTCACTAGAACGCCCAACAAATACTTAAGACTTCTATCTTATACGTGTAGTTATGTTCACCAAAAAGAGGAAAAAAAACAACATTGTGATAGTTTTCCCTTTTATTCTAAAGATCATTAATATAACAGACAACTAATATAACAAAGGACACATTCCACAAGGCAACACTGCGTATAAAACCTGTGTCGATTAAACTTCATGAAACTTGAAAATACAGGAAACAGACGACCACCCCCCTTCCAAACCGAACCGGAGATATGAAAATGGTGGCGTCCTTTAAGGCATCATTCACTCGGGCGGACTCTTGAGCGTGGCGAGCGTACAACACAGCCGCAGCACCGTGTCCGCGGAGCCTTGCAGGCCAATCGGCAGGGATTCCAGGATCTTAAACAGCCTCACTTCGGACGGCAAGAAGCGGAGCAACGGTGGCTCCTCGTCCGCATCTCCTACGACGACGTTGGCCCCGGACGCCTGCACGAGGGCCCTGCCCCTGAACAGCCTCCTGCAGATCGTCATCGCCTCGGCGGGCGTCACCACGTCCAAACGGTCGTTGGAGTCCGTCGCCGCGTCGCCGTGCGGGACGGAAGACTTCGGCGGGCTCCAGGGCTCGCTCAGTCGTTGTTGTCGAGTCAACTTCGATTTGTCCTCGCACAGAACATGGTGGAGAACGGGCACGAGCGTGTTGACCACCCTGCTGACCGTGGAGATGCTGCAGCTAAAGATGCCCGCCAGGTGGTGCATGCTGTAGCCGTGGCGCAGCTTCATCAGAATCAGGAACATGTTGTCTGCGTCCGACATCGTCGTCGGCACCTTCCACTTGCCGGTGTCCCGCTTGGCGCGCGTCACGGCAGCCACGAGCCAATTGAACGTCTCTCTGTCGGCCAACCCCGTTTCCACCCGGAGCACCTTTGCCGTCTGCAGGGCGGCCGAGTACCGGCGGCCCTGCGCCTGCTGGTCCCGCAGGGCCTTCAGCTTGGCCAAGGCGGTCTCCAGCCGCACCTCCAGGGACGCGATCTGCGACAGGTTGGATTGCGTCGAGTCGCCGGCGGACACCTGCTGCTCCTGCTGCTCCTGCTGCTCCTGCTGCTCCTGCTCATCCTCCTCCTCCATGCTTTGCGGCGTGCTCTCTTCTGGCTGGGCGGACTGCACCCGAGGCTCGTCCTCTTCGATAGGACAGCACCACGAGTCGTCTTCGTCAGGCGGAGGGGGTCCTTCGGGCGGAGGCAGGGTGGCGGGAAACCTCGGACTTGGATCCCAGACGGGGTCTTCCCTCCCCGGAAGAAAATGGCAACTGCAGGCCCTTGAAGTGCGACGGGGATTTCCATCTCTCCCCCTGAAGAGACAAAGCGGAGGACGTGTGAAAAGAGACAAAGCAACACCAGAAGTCGATATATTGACGTTTTTTCGCCTGCTACAAGGTTTCCATTGTGGTGACGTCCCCGTCTACCGCACATACTTCGGACGCACCACATGCATATGCATATGGTGCGTTCCAGTTGGAGTCGGAAAGTCGGAGGACCCTAATATTGTGTTAATATTGTGGGCGGGATGGCAGTTTTGCTCTGGCCAGCGCAATACACACCCATGTTAAAGTGTCGGAGGAGCTGAAAAATCTATTAAGTTTGAACTGTGATTGTGTGAATTCATCCAAGTGTCCTGAACGTTTTAATGGAGTTTCTACCTGAATGTATGTATGAATGAATGGGAAGAGGTTGAATATGACTGGGTTTGGACAAATTTTGAACATTCCCCCCCATTCATTTCAATGGGGAAAAATTGCTGGAAAATGTTGAATATTTCTGAAAGTATGAAGGGTATGAATAAGAAAAGTAATAGCACGCTATCCCCGGTCAAGGCGTGTGTGCTGGCAACGCTGTGAGACTAGTAGTGCGCCGAAAATGTGTACGTAAATTATTAATAATGTAATAATTATTATTAATAATAACAATAATAATAATAATATAGTAATGAACGACAAGGCAGGACCAGACGTCGAGCACCTCGTGGTCTCACCGTAATATGAGCGCCCACCGCTTCCTGTCGGCGGGGACGCGCGGGAACCGGAGGAACGTGCAGCGCGCGACCCCGCTGCCGCTCCGGTGCGCGCACCCCGCGGCGAAGCACAGGACCATGACGACACAATATAATGCAGAATAAAATACAATAAAACACAATAAAACACAATAAAACACAATAAAACTCAACGGAACCGAGCGTTCACTGCGCTGGACACTAACTAACTGACTGACACGTCGCCCGCCGCCTCAAACTAAAGTAGCTTCCGGGGGGTGGGGCAACGGAGTGACGTAACACCTTCCCGCCGTTTCCGCGTTTTTTTTAAATGTATTTTTTACGCGGTTGGTTTTCAATTTCACTTTTTTTTAATTATTATTTTTGTATTATTATGATTTATTATTATTTAATATTTGTATATAATATTATTTATTCATTTTTTTTTATTATTATTAGTAGTAGTATTTATTATTTCTTCTTATTAGTATTTATTATTATTATGTATTATTATTTGTATTAGTAGTATTAGTATTTATTATTATTATTAATATTTATTATTATTTATTATTATTATTATTATTATTATTATTTATTTCATACTGTATTACTGTCACGCCTGTTGCTGTCACCGTGTCACAGTGTGAATGAAGTGTCATGCATCCTTTTATTTTATCTGCTGTATTTGTATTTGTTCAGTTAAAAAATGAAATGAAATTAAAAGTGCTCCGGACAGCAGACGAGATAAGATAAGATAAATCCATGTGCCAATAGAGAAATAAACAGTAGAATAATAACAGATTTACAAATTTACAGAAAGTCGAAGTCCTAGGATAAAAATAAAGGTAACATAAGATATTCAGTCCGCAAAAACTATTTGGCAATAATGACGACACCTTCCAACGCGGTGTCACAGTTTATTCGAGACTATGAGTTGGTCCTATGATGTCCGACATACAAACAATGTTCTAGAACATAATGTACTCGGTGGTTCTTCTCACCTCCTACGCCCTCGTCACTGGAGACACAAAACGTGCTCTCTCTCTCTCTCTCTCATATACCAGGTGTTGAAACACAACACCTGGTGGTCAAAATATCAGCTCTGTGACAAAACAAACAACCATTTAAACAGTTGATGTCCACTCTGATTTCACTCTTTTCAGACTTTTTGTCCAGTCAGCAAGGCTGCGTGACGCTCACTTTCTGACGCCTCTCGGTGAAGGTGGTGGATTCGCTGCTTCGGCCTCCGCACCACGGTGTCAATGTGTGCAGAGGATCTGACTTGGACTACACACATTTACAGTGCAATAACGCTGGTTCTGATTCTGTTCGGCTGATTCTCAGAATGTATGTGCAACCCGGTCTCACGGCATATCATGATAGATTAAATTGTGTGAGTATTTCACGATATGCCTCTTCTACATTACCTTTCAACATTATGTGCAATATTCTTAATATTCTTTCTATCAGGTGCAATACGTCCCCTAACCATTATTATTATCGCAGCTGTATTACACTTCAATTATGCCAAATTGCCATCTGAATATCTTATCTTGCCTATATATTTGTATATTTTGGGCACCATGACCTGACGTCACCTTCCTCAGGTCATCCAAGCGTGATTGGTCAGGCTGCGGGGCGTGCCGATGGCGGGAGAGGGAGCAGTCAAAGGGCGCACTGGTGACCCTCGGAGCGGGTGAGGAGCCGCCCGGATCCACCGTAGCACTCTGGTACAGTTGGCTGTACGTGAATCTTCGGCCGGGCACCTATAAACAGCTTTAGTATTTCTTTTTTTCAATTTTTTTCACGACCGACCAATTCCACAAACAAGTGGATTGTTTGTTACATTTACATTTACATTTAGGGCATTTGGCAGACGCTTTCATCCACAGAGACTTACATAGAGTGCATTTGTGGAAGGAGATTCATAGAACGAGTTTCATAATTGCTAGGTTACATTAACTGTTTCTTTTTCTTTCAAAAAGATAAGCATGCCTACATGCCGTCGTTTCACTTGAATTAGCGTGTCAGAGTAACACTGAAAATGGGAATTCTGTATGGATGAAGAACATAAAAATAGAAAAATGCAAAATGAAAATGTGTGCCAAATAACAAATACTTGCACAAAATATCCAGAATACCGGAAGTGGGCCGGTACGCAGTGGTACAGCTCTGTCGGCTGACGGCGTTAATGTTGACAGTGGCTTGAAATAAATAAATGAACGCATATTAGTCGCGGTGGTACAACTCCATCTTTCTCTCCCCCCCCCATCGCTCATCTCCCTCATGCATTTAAATAAGGCTTCGATGGAGTCAAACATGAGGAGGACTTGAGTGTCCAGAGCTTTAACCTACAGCTCTGTCCGCTGCTCCACAGGGACTGGACATACTTCACATTTATGGTTTATTTGACATAACAATCTAATTAAAATGAATTTAAATGATTACACAAGGCTTCGATGGAGTTAAACATGAGGAGGACTTGAACTTGAGTGTCCAGAGCTTTAACCTACAGCTCTGTCCACTGGTCCACAGGGACCCTTTTTTCCCCTGCTCCACGGAGGGGGTACCGTAGGGGTACTCATCTGTAGTGGAAAAGGAGCAGGTACCAGTCGAGTCGAGTCCGTGCAGTGGAAAGCGGCATAAGTAACGGAGTCGAATGTAACGTTAATGCCAATAATGCCAACATGTGAGTACCGGCACTTTTTTTTCCCCCAGTTCAAGCACTGAGTATACTATACCTCCACACACAGTCGTGATATAGCAGACGTTCAGATGTTTGCTATTTTTGTTCAAGGACGCCAACAGATTGGGCGGCACTCATGTCGGTTATCAGACCCAGAACCGAAACCCTTCAGGCTGAGTAGTCAAACACCCTTAGTAGCCACGACACAATCCTGCACCCGGGGTGTGGGAGGATGTGGGTACAAAAAAAGAAGCATTTTTTCGCACAGTTTCCAGACCTTCGCCATCTCCTTGCGCAGCAGTTCCGTGGCCCGTCTGTGTGAGTTGAACGTCTGGATGCTGTAGTTGTGCACCGCCGCTCCCACCACAGCTGGATCCGGCCTCAACACAGCCGGCGAGGGCTTCTGTATCAGCATGCTCCTGTGTTGGATTTCCCTCATGTTCTCCTGCATAATCGTGGAACATATCGACATAGTGCACACCCGATAGGATTAGATTAGATTGGTGCTTAAATTCATCCCCAAAGGGAAATTTTGGTCATGAGAGCAGATCATTATAATAGTTAATATGAATGAAACTATAACACACATTTTTTTTTTTTATCTACTTGCTTTGACATGTAATTTATCCTGTCTGTGAGTGTGCTTTCTGAGTGTCATCTACAGTAAATTGTTGTTCTGGGGATAAATAAAGTTGTCTGAACTGAACTAAACTGAAATCAAATACAACACAGTCGAGTAAAAAATGTAGTAAAATATAAGCCGTAGCCTGCCTGTATTTACAACATTATACACGCATAAGATACAGTATATGTGTATACGTGTACTGCGGGGTTGATGAGGAATGGGTGTCATTTGGTTTATCTGTGAGTATATCTGTATGTCATTGTCATCTATGTTTCTATGTATGTAGATGCTGTGAAAATGTACTTCCCATATGGGACAATAACGACTATATCTATCTATCTATATATATTTAATACTTAATGTTGTTGAGACCCTGACCTGACAGACATAGTCCATGGACGTTTTCTTAGCCACTACACCTAAAAGACACCGACTCGGATATGGAATACAGTTACTGTTTAGACCTGACAAATCTGAACAGCCTTGGATGGTTTACTGAGCCATTGGTAATGTCGGTCATTGGTTACGCTAGCTAAAAGGCACCAGCTAGCTAGGGACTATCATGTGGACTGTTGAGACCTGGCTAACCTGCACATAGTCCTTGGCCTGTTCACCAAGCCGTTTCCATGCGATGTACTCCACGTTGTGCATGTCCAGGGGCTCACGCCTCCTCTCCCCGACGGCCTGGGAGGAGGAGATGTTTGGCTCCTCCTGCACCTCCTCCTCCTCCTCCTCCTCCTCCTCCTCCTCCTCCACCTGGTGCGTTTTCGCCGCCGTACTCCCAGGAATTTTGCCCAGCTCTCTGCTGACGCTGCGAATCATGTCCGCCGTGGGGAACAGGTCGCACCGCACCGCCTCCAGCAGCCTGCTCGCCTGATGCAGCTGGCTTAGCCTACGGAAAATGTGAGGCATTTAATTCACTCCACACAGTCAACAGCGGCGGTGGTTTGCCCCATTGCCCTTTCTACGCCTCATAACGGGCCTTTTAGGAATACTAATAAAAACAAACGTTAAACCGGCTCTTACCGACCTGGCATGGCCTTACTATTTACTACTATTCCTACTATTACTACAAGAATGCCTTACAAGCCTTAGTGTGATTTTGTTTAGGGTCATGAATGAGCAGGTAGGGGTTATGGCGTCTTTGCCTAACCACTGAGTCTTGAGGCAAAATCCCTCCATTTCAGTTGACTAAAACGGTGTCGTTCTTGCAGCAGTACCGAGACAGAGCCTGGAAGCAGGAGTGCGGCAGCATGTCCCTAACGTAGACCAGGGGGTTCCTCATGATGTCCTCCAGGGGCCGGTGAAGATGAACAGGACTCAGGTTCACGTCTAGCGAGCCGTAGATGCGCTTGGTGAAACCCAGGGCCGACGTGTAGAGAACCCTCATCTGCTCTTCTGAGCTTCCCCCTGGCCTGCAACACATCACAGACAAGACCCAGGAGTTGCTGCTTGTAGTTTGGCCTTGAGGCTCCCTGGTCACGAGGATGATACAGCTGAACATTGTCAGGTGAAAGCACAAACACACAAACACACAAAAGCCCTGGTTCTTACTTACTTTTGAGGGATCGTCTCCCAGAGGAACTTCACTGCTTTGTCTCTCAGTCCTTCGACAACAACGATGTGCATCTTCCCATCCTGCACATGGAACCCCGTGACAAAATCCAGGTCCTTGCACTCACGTTCTTCTGGACTCACCGGGTAATCGGACAGAACCCTATCGAGGATTTCCGGCGGGCATGAGCCGACGTTGAATGCAGCCGTGTTGATTTTGAGAATCTCCGACCTCAGCTTGGTCAGCGCGGACACGTAGGTGGAGCCGAGGACGAAGACGATGCGTCCGAACACGCGACAATCGCCAGGCTCCGCCGCAGAGGCTGCGTCAGGCAGCAGGGGATGAGCTATTTCCACCTTGACTTTAAGGTGCGCGTTGGAGTCAAAGTAATGTCCCTGCTCCACGGGCTTCTCCCCGTGGCCGTCAGCGACACCTGGCAGGTCCATCATCTTCCTCTCCCACATGGGCCTCTCTCTGCCTAGCAACTGAGGCGGAGGGCCGCTCCTGATTGGCAGGTTCACTCTGAGGCTCCGCCGCCCCAGCGTCAGTTCCGAGAGGTCGAGGTGCGCGACGCCGTACGCGTCGTACACCTGCCGTGCGGCCTCAGCGGAAAAAGGGTCGAGGGCGGTGCGCTTCCTGCCCACGAACGCCACGCTGCTCAGCTCGTCGTCGCCCGGGCGCGTGCCAAACAGCCCGGGCGTCTGCGGAGGTTTCGCCCGCTTCCTGTCGCGGTCGTGGACTTGGATCTCCAGCGGAGGGCCCGAGAGGAACTCGCGCAGCTCCCCGCGAGCCATGGAGCCCGTCAGGACCACCAGGACGTCGTCGAAGCAGACATGAGCCGCCGTGGCGCTGGGGCTTCGTCTTGTGCGGCTTCGATTTATGAAACTGATACTGGCAGTACACGGGCAAGCATTCCTCCTTAAAAACACAAGCAGAGTACACCGCAATCATCATGATCATGAACAAGTGGCTCACCTCGTGAAAACTTTATTTAGGATTTCCATAGCATGCAGGCACTCTCACTGTACTGTACTGTACTGCACTGCACTGGTCACTTTATCATTTATCATTATACTGTATCATATTTACTGTTTACTATTCATTATGCTATTATTATTACTGTACTGCACGCAGGCACTTTACTAAATTTTTTGCAGCACCCACCATAGTATTGTTACTCTTACTCAGTCACTTTTTATTGTACTTGTGTACTTACTTTTACTTACTGTTTAGAATTGTTGAAATTATGTTTAGAAGAATACTGCAGGAGTGCATGGGGAGTGAGCATTCCATTGTACGTGTTACACATGGCAATAAAGAATCTAGAATCTTGAATGTTAGTGATTGCTATCCAATGTGCCATACAGTGAATTTGTGGAGAATCCTTTCAGGTCAGACCTACCGGTGTGCCTCCACCCACTGTCAAAGTCAAACAAAACACCCTAACCACTGGCCTCTCCACCCCAGCAGCCCACCGCCCATGCATTATTAATACAGACACACACAGCAGCTGACTCATAGGTTTCCACTGGGCTGCAGCTCAGACTACCTGGAGGACATGGAAGGGGACGGGGGCGGAGGGCATGGAGTCGGCCGACAGGATCGTGACGACCAGCGGGTTGAGTTCAGCCCTGAGCTGCTCTGACATCAAGGCTCGGTCCAGGGAGACGCCACACAGGGCCTCGCGCACGCCAGCCGACGGGCCCACGCGGACACGGAGGCGCTCGGCCAATGAGGTCGCTCCTGAGATTCAAGATTCAAGAACTTTATTTGTCACGTACATACATACGTACGTACAGGATATGCAGTGAAATTAAAAGTGGCGATGCTCAGCGGAATGTGCACAAGAATGCACAAAAAGACAACTTGAATTGTAGGGATCAGAACCAGAACCATCCAAGTAACCAAGTTAAAAAAAAACTGATTCACATATCTGTGAATCTATATATGAATTTGTGTTTGTTTTTACTATTCATTTAGAGTGCCCTGAATGAATTCCAGCAGCCAGTTCATCCAATCTTTACTAGAATCATCTTTGTTAATTTAATTAATTAAACAAAAAATGTAATGTGCTAATTCGTTACGTCATTCATATCATAGAAACAGCACTGATGTTAAAACGCAGGACTGTTCTCTGAGGGGGAATTCCTTAACTTTCATTGGTGAAATTTTAGTGTGAATGAAACTGACCTGCCAACAGACGATATGGACGACACTCCACCGACGCAACGGCCTTCTTTTTGTTATTCTCAAGGTCAACTGCAGTCGTTCCTACTTCGGCTACAAATGGTAAATGGATTAGATTGATGTTACACTTTTATCCAAAGCGCTTTACAGTATTGCCTCACATTCACCCATTCATACACCGACGGCGGTGCCAACCATGCAAGGTAACAACCAACACGTCAGGAGCAGGTAGGGTTAGGTGGTGTCTTGCTCAGGGACACCTCCACACTTAGCTAGGAGGAGCAGGTAGGGTTAGGTGGTGTCTTGCTCAGGGACACCTCCACACTCGAACCAGCAACCTTCCTGTTGCCAGACAACCGCTCTTACCTCCTGAGCTACTGCCACCCCCCAAATATACATATAATAGCTTATTAAAAAAACATGAACTATTTAAACATACATAAACAAATAAATCACCTGGCTCAACACTGCTTCCATCCCACTGGGTCTTCTCATAGGAATGTCTGAAAAACACACAAACACACACATATTCTTCACAAGTGTGTTGTAAGGTGATGTAAATATACACAACACAAATAAACCTACATAAAGAAAACTGACTATCATGTATTTTTCTCTTTGTTGTTATTTTTATGTTATTCTTATGGCCTGTATTTTGTCATTACTTCACAATATGAGCTACAACGTGACTTCACCTTACAGCAAAACATATACGCCAATACAAATGTACTTGTATTGGTAAAAACACAACTACTAATTATTAAATGAATATGAAAAACAAAGGAGGGAGCACCTAATATGTTTGGATTGTACCACGGTTGACATAGTTTAGCCTTTAGGGGGCAGCAAACACACACAAGTCCTCTGTGGTTATTTATTTATAGTATTTGTTACAACCTAGTTCTGCTTTCCCGTAAACCATCTCCAAATATTGCTTCACAGAATGTAGTTTGGCTGATTAAAATGTCAGATACAAGGTTCACAATTGGAATAGAGGTATAGATCTATGATCTAGGATGACTTTCATTTTCAAGGGTTACATCAATTAATCTCTTTAAACTTGACATGAAATGAAAACTTTCTTTCATGAGATTGTTATGTTATTGGATGCAGGTTAAATGCATATTGTTCTTACACACAATGAGAAGGAACACATGGACTGTAATACTCTTTTAGCAGAACAATGGCATTGTGTTTGTTTTCAAGACAGGTTGACTGCAGGCTTCACTGTCATCTAAAAGACACAAGGAATCCTACCTCTGTGTTTCTCCTGTTGTATTTCTCTTCTTCTTTGCCATCTTTGAGTTGTCCCTCGCAGTCAACTCCCTCAGCCTGGACACCATATTCCTGATGCCACCTATATTATCATTTAAACGACTTTTATCCAAAACAACTTACATTGATTGATTATTTCTTTATTATTCAGCAAGTGAGGGTTGGGCCATGCAGACATTAGGATTCCAAAATTGAAAATAAGCCGATCAGCTAACGCTGACATATTTACTCAAATGTTTATCTGTGCACGCTGTCCACATCCAAATAAACAAATCAATAAATAAACAATAGTTTTGTATTGTATAATAAAGTGTCTTTGCGTGAACACACACATCTATCTAGTGCTCACCACAGACGTTGGCTCCATCTTCTGCGTGAGCCGGTGGCGGCCGGAGGGCTCTGGATCGGTCGCTCCGGGCCTTCAGGGACACCTTCTCCTTGCCCTCCCAGACCCGGAAGTGGATCCTGTGGGAGAGCAGTTCCTCCAGCAGCTCCCTGGTGACGGAGACCCTGAAGGACTGGGACCAGGCGACCCACATCTGGTCCCCTTCACACCACGGTCTCAAGGTCTGGAGGAGGAGAGTGGCAACATAATATTTTCCACTATTAGTCGTTTAAGAAGGCTAATTTGCGTATAAGTATAATATTAAGTATATATAAGTATAATATTATCATAGCCATATATTTTTCGAATTTGTAGAATTTTGTTGTTGAATTTCTACTCTCTGTTTAATGTTCAATGTTATGCACCAATTCCACAAAAGCACATTCCTTGTTTGCAAAAACTAAGGCAATAAAGCTCAATAAAGCTCTTCTCTGTTCTGGCACCGCAGTGGTGGACTGAGCTCCCGGCTCATGTCAGGACGGCAGAGATGCTCACCAGCTTCCACAAGAGACTCAAGACCCTCCTGTTCAGAGTTCACCTGGACTCTGCATAACCCCCCCCACGCCTTCCCTCTCCTAACCCTAGCACTAACTTGCATGTTTGTACATCTTGGCATTATTAATAGTACTTAGCATTGCTTAGCATATTGTATGTTCGTAGATGTTGGTAATACACTCAGAATGGCACGTCTGCTCTTATCCCAGCTATTATGCAGACAACCTAGCAATTCTGAAACTCGTTCTATTAGCCTCGCAACTATGAATGCTTGAAACCTCTATTCTTATCTTTATGTACCACAGTGATATATTGCTGTCTCCTTCAACAAATGTACTCTTTGTAAGACGCTTTGGATAAAAGCGTCTGCCAAATGCCCCTAAATGTAAATGTAAATGTAAATAAAGCTGTTTCTGATTCTGATTCTGATGACATCATCGCCATGACAACATCATCACCACGAGGTCATCATCACCGTGACGACTTACTTGGACTTACCTTGGTCTCGTTGTCCTTGTACACTTTGACGACAGTGCCGAACACGGCGAGGTCCACCTTGACGGGGTCCCTGTATGACTGGGGGAGCAGGTTGTACTCCAGGTGGTAGTAGGACTGGGCTCTGGGGACCTCCAGCGAGGCTTCGGTAGCCCTCTTCCCCCGGCGAGCGCCCTTCTTCACCACCTCCTCCTCCCCTGCGAGGACACCATGACCCCTCATCATCACCATCTCCAGGTTATATGGGACGATATCCCGAGATTCCTTCCTTGTTAATTAAGGGAGTCGTTTCTTGCCCTTAGTGGGGGCTAGGGCTAGGTGGGTGTCATAATCACATGACCCCATAATCATATGGCCTCTAAAGCCCTTTGAGACTGTAACTGTGACTAAGGGCTATCCAAATAAAATGTTGTGACTTGACTTGACTTGACTTGCTATTCATATAAGACCTAAATTCCAACATAATCAACGATACAACGCAGTACACTCTAACACTTTCGACTGGAAGCTAGCAGTTCAGTTGAGACAACTTTATTAATCCCAAGAAGGGGATTAATTCATTTGCAGCTTACCAGTCCTTACACACAACTAAAAAAGAACTCACAGACAAGATAAATGATCAGGCGTGATTGGTGATTGATCGATTGATTATCTATTTATTATTTAGTCATTTGGCAGACACTTTTATCCAAAGGTACTGACAGGCCTTTAAGGCGCAAGTAGGGGCTAGGGTGTCTTGCTCAAAGATACTACAGGTACACAAGCACCTTAAATCCATTATCCTCGCCTCCCCCAATATAATCACTACACCCCAACTGTAAATCTATTGATTGTCTCTTCAAGTTTTGTTCAACTATACCTCTGGGGACAGCTATAGCGATGTCCACTGTCCACGTCACTTCATAGGAGTCATCGATACCGACCGGAGCTGGAGGTTCCTCGACGGAGGCCTCACCAGGTGAACCCGTCTGGTCATGGTCCACTTCCTGGTCCACAGCAGGTACCGGTACTGGCAGGTCTGGGGTCCGGGTGCTGGGCAGGAGGGTTTCTTTTGGCCCCTTGTCCACATACACTCCATTAGCTGTACCTGATGTGTGGTCGCACGCTGGGTGGGAGTTGTGTGGACTGCTACTGAGACAAAAGTCTGGCTTGTGGTCTATTACATCTGCAATGACGGCGTCCATAACTGTATTGAGAAGAGAAAAAAAAAAAAGGTAAAAGTGCAACAGTTGGAGAAAAATAATGAGTCAAATAGTTCAGTTACCCCAAATAGACCCTGTGAACCGTCTAGATGCAGGAATATTGTTTATCTGCCTCGATCTCGTGGCAACACAAGTATCAACAATGGAAAACTGTGGTAATTTATTCACTGCAATTTTAGTCTGGGAATTAAACCACATTGTATTCAATTACCAACGACAACATGCTCACATTTGAATGGATACAGGGCCTATACACGTTTGAGTTGAATAGAATAAACTAAAAGTACAGGCTACGTTTGAGTCATTGAAGTGAGAAAAAAAGAAAATCGTTTTTGCCCACCTTCATGTAAGTTTGAACACGTAGGTCAGGTCCTGTGAGACCCCCTACAGTCTTCTCTCTCTGTCTCTTCTCTGGTATTTAGTTCCCAGGAGGACCCACCCAGGACTACTACACACAATTAAACCAAACCTGACATGAATCCTCCTCCTCCTCCTCCTCCTCCTCATGCATTCGAGTAGAAGGAAGGAAAAATGTGGACCTTAGATCTTCTCGGCGCAGACCAACAGCTTGGAGCGCTGACAGCCAGGTGAGTGCATTGCGTCGCCCTGGAGACCGTCCAGAGCCGCGCATAGCCGCGCAGAGGACGCGCAGAGCCACGCAGAGCCGCGCAGAGCCGCACAGAGCCGCGCAGAGGACGCGCAGAACCACGCAGAGCAGCGCAGAGCCGCACAGAGCCACGCAGGGGACGCGCAGAGCCGCGCAGAGGACGCGTAGATCCACGCAGAGCCGCGCAGAGGACGCGCAGAGCCACGCAGAGCCGCGGAGAGCCGCTGCTCTCTTTGGATTTCCTTTCTTCTAAGTAATTAGTGACATAACTACAGTAAAATTGGCTAAATAAATTGGTTGATTGAAAGAATAAAACAAAATATACTGTGGGGCCCCTGTCACCCTCTTACATTATAAATACTTAAACAAACATGAAGAAAATAATGTTCTCTAAAGCATGATACTCCATGCAAACCTCATTTAACCACATAGCAAAAGTATCACAGTATTACCGGTATATGGGTCCATATATATATATATAATGATGGTCTAAATGACTTTTGGTGGTGGGGCCACCTACATGGTTTCTTTTCACGGGGCCCCCAAATCCCTGGCGCCGCCCCTGGTGCGGGGGGAATCGGTGGCCCCTCTAGAGCCGCCCCTGGAGCTTCTCGGAGCTCGGATTGCGTTCAAGGGGGCTGGACCAACAGACCCAACAGCCCAACAGACAGACCCCCAGGAAAAAAAAGCCAGCCAGTCCTCTGCTCTCGTCTCCACGGAGCTGATCATCACCAGCATGGAAGTTAGAAGTTAGAAGACGCAACAGGATTATGTTTCTCTTGGAGGATAATACTGACGATGGAGAAGCTTGACCCCAGTGACCCGTACGGCCGCCGACCCGCCCGCAGGACCCAGTGGATCGTCAGCACCCTGGCGCACCACTACGGGCTGGACCGCGGCGTGGAGAACGAGATCATCGTGCTGGCCACGGGTCTGGACCAGTACCTGCAGGAGATCTTCCACCACATGGACTACCGGGGCCGCGGCACGGTCCACGCAGAGGACTTCGGCATCCTGTGCGAGATCCTGGGATTAAACCCTGAGGAGGAGGAGGACTCAGAGGAGGAGGTGGAGGACTCCGAGGAGGAGGAGGAGGAGGAGGACTCCGAGGAGGACCTGACCTTTGAGTTGACCTTCCGACAGTTCCATGCGCAACTGTGCGGACACTTCAGCGCCAGGGCCGGCCGCCGGTACGAGAAGGGCCGGCTGCTGGTCGGGAAGGACAGCCAACACATCGAGACCCAGATCCGCCTGAGGAGCCCCCTGAGGCGCAGAGGAGGGACCACCACCACCACCACCACCATCACCACCACGTCGACGGACCCGGACCCGGACCAGGACCAGGATCAGGACCCGGGTCGGGGTCGGCGTCGGGGTCGGGGTCACGGGAGGAGGCACCATGCGTCCTCCTGCTCCTGCTGCTGCTCCTCCTCCTCCTCCTCCTGCACCCGGGAGTGCTACGAGGAGATCGTGGCGCTGGAGGAGGCGGAGGACCGCATCGCCAAGATAGAGGAGGAGAACGGGAGCCTGCGGGAGCTGATCGAGGACATGAGGGCCGCGCTGCAGAGTAGCGACGCCAGGTGTTTGGCGCTACAGGTGAGTGCGTCCTGGTCAGCTCATAATGTTGCTGGGTATGAAGTTTGTAGGCCTTGAACTGTCTTGGCTTTGTAGGCTTTGTGGACTTCAAGGCCTGTTCTATAAGTAAAACCATGGCCCAAGATTTGATTGTGCATCATATGTAGATTAAAGGAAAATAAAAAAAACACAAGGGACGAGGTGGGAAGATGAAGAAGACCATTGTAACACCAGATCCCCGCTGTAAACACCTCAGTACACGTGGGTGTTTCAAGTCCTCGGGTACCACGGCAGAAGTTCAGGAGGTAAGAGGCAGGTTGCTGGTTCGTTCCCCGGGCTCCTCCGCCTCCTAGCTAAGTGTCGAGGTGTCCCTGAGCAAGACACCACCTAACCCTAACTGCTCCTGACGTGTTGGTTGTTACCTTGCATGGTTGACACCGCCGTCGGTGTATGAATGGGTGAACGTGAGGCAATACTGTAAAGCGCTTTGGATATAAATGCTATCCATCTAGCATGGCATGGCAGGCCACTACACAGGCTCTTGGGAGATCCAGCTCCCTTTGCGATCGGTCCACTTAGATCCCGTTCCAATCCTCCCTCCTGTTGACTGGGAACGGCGTGCCTTCGCAGTGCCCTGTAAAAATGTTTTATAAAACCCACCATGGCAGAGAAAGGGCAGAGAGAGAGAGAGAGAGAGAGAGAGAGAGAGAGAGAGAAAAACTCTCCACGTTGCTCTTTTCTGGCCAAATTAAAGACAATGCAAAACAGGTGAGCAGGCCCCGGCTAATACCGCGCCGTGGGAGAGAGATTGGCTTGTTTTGGCGAGGTTTCCGACATTCATTTAATGCGCAGGCAGTCGTGACTCCTGACTCGTGGGCCCGTGCACCGTGGCCCGCAGTGAAACAGTAATGAATTATAATTCTCTGGGGAATGAAAAAAAAAAAAATGGACTCCCTCTGTGCTGTGCTATGCTGTGCTGTGCTGTGCTGTTCTGTGCTGTTCTGGCCGCCTGCCTGGAAAAGTGCCCCTGCCTGGTGCTATTCCTGAAGGTTTTGATGTGGGTGGTGGTGGTGGTGGCGGTGGTGGTGGTGGTAAACGGCGAAGCTCCTCCCACTCCCCCGCCTTGTTTTGTCCGGGTTGTTGTTGTCGTCCGACGTCCATCTTCGTGTGTGGCGGCCGCGGCTGCTACCGTCGCGCACGTGGCTAGATAAGTACGTAGCTAGTCATTTTCGCAACGCTTAAAGGTGTAATTGGACATTGGTTTGGGGATGCAAAGTGGTGGGTCTGGTCTGGTGTTTAATTGTTTGGTGTGTGTGTGCGTGTGTGTGTGTCGTGTGTGTGTGTGTGTCGTGTGTGTGTGTGTCGTGTGTGTGTGTGTGTGTGTGTGTGTGTGGCTCTTACCTCAGCATGTCCTAACATCTCACTTAATGGGCCACTACTTTAGGGACTTTGAACTTAGAGAGATAGGTTCACTGCACACACACACACACACACACACACACAAACAAGTTTCTCAAAGTGAGATTAAAGTGTACTTTGATACAACAGATTGACTAAATCCCATTGCAAAACCCACACACCCCCCGACAGCCTTAAAGGTTACTTCTGGCCCGGAAATCTTTTCAGTCCCCTTCAATTGATACCCTAATGCCCAATAATTCAACCTCCACAAAGGGGGCAGGACTCTTCCAGAGAGCTCCATTGACTGGAGGGTCTCAACAGATCGGCTGCCGCCCCCCCCCCTCCCCATTCAACACACAACACACACACACCACCACACAACCCTGGACAAATACCAGCCTATGGAATGCTAGGCAACCAGAGGGGGTGGATGTAATGGCCTGTGGCGAGAGCCTCCACTCTGGCCTCTGGTAAAAGTTCAGGAAATTATATAAATACTTTAAAAAAGATTGTGTTATTTTAGTAACAGTGACAAAATGGCATAAATCATTACTGTGTTGAAGATCATATAAGACACGATCAAACTAAGATAAGATAGAACTTTATTCAATCCCGAAGGAAATTCTTGTGCCAGAGGTTGCTCAAAATACCAACAACATAAACATAGCAATAGAATAATAAACAATAGAGTAATAAACAATAGAATAATAAAATAATAAATGTATCAATTTAATGTACTATGAAGTAGTAGTGAGAAGTACTGTAGTATAACAAACGTGATTAGTTAGCTTCACAATCGATATAAATAAAAAAATAAAACATGATCTATATTTAATTGTCAAACTTTGTGTCGGGCCCCACCCACCCGAGACACACACAAAAATGACTCTGTGGGAGCGATTTCATTGTTTCATTATGCTATTGAGTTTCACAAGTGGCTGGATTCTCTGTGCGGACCAGACCGCCAATATCACTGACCTCAGTTAAAGCGGGTCTATTGATTCGTCGTGTGTCTTCGCCGAAAGAGGATTTAATTTAATGAGGGCTATTATGAATGTGTTTGTGCTTGTTATTGACCCTGTTATACGGTGCAACGCACTGTTTTGTTGTGGTGTCAAATATCCCAGCGTTCCAGATGTGAGGATTTGAGGAGAGAGAGGAAAAACGTTTCTCTCCGAAGCTCGCCTGGCGAAATGAATGATGAGTAGGATTATAGATAGAGAGAGAAACAGAGAAGAGAGAGAGAGAGAGAAGAGACAGAGAGAGAGAGAGAGAGAGAAAGAGAAAGAGAAAGAGAAAGAAAAAGAGAGAGAGAGAGAGAGAGAGAGAAAGAGAGAGAGAGAGAGAGAGAGAGAGAGAGAGACAGAGACAGAGACAGACAGAGAGAGAGACAGAGAAGAGAGAGGGGGGGGAGAGAGAGGAGAGAGAGAGAGGGAGAGAGAGAGAGAAGAGAAAGAGAGAGAGGGGAGAGAGAGGGGAGAGAGAGAGAAAAGGGAGAGAGAGAGAGAGAGAGAAGGAGAGAGACAGAGAAAGGGAGAGAGAGAGAAGAGAGAGGGAGAGAAGAGAGAAGGAGAGAAAGAGAGAAGGGGAGAGAAGAGAAAAAGGGGAGAGAGAGAGAGAGAGAGAGAGAGAGAAAGAGAGAGAGAGAGAGAGAGAAAGAGGGAGAGATATGGAGATATGAAGAGAGAGACAGATGGGGGGGATACGGAGAAAGAGAGAGAAAGGAAGTGATGATGGACAGATGGGATGGAGAGAAAAAGGAGAGGAGAGAAAGAGAGAGAGGAGATAAATGGGGGGAGAGAGAGAGAGAGAGAGACGTCTCAAGTGCTTACACAGGTCCTTCCATCGCATCGCGCCAGTCTACAAAACAATCTCCTCCCTCTCATTTCGTTTTCGTTTTCAGACCTGATCGAGGACATGAGGGCCGCGCTGCAGAGTAGCGACGCCAGGTGTTTGGCGCTACAGGTGAGTGCGTCCTGGTCAGCTCATAATGTTGCTGGGTATGAAGTTTGTAGGCCTTGAACTGTCTTGGCTTTGTAGGCTTTGTGGACTTCAAGGCCTGTTCTATAAAGTAAAACCATGGCCCAAGATTTGATTGTGCATCATATGTGGATTTCCAGTAACTTTCCAGTAACCCCCCCCCCTCTCCCACTGTCTCCTCCTCTCCATAACCCCATTCCTGTCAACTCCAGGTGGGTCTGTGGAAAAGCCATGTGAGACATAAACCAGAGGATGGATGCTTCATCGCCCACCAGCACCAGCAGCACCAGCAGCACCAGCAGCACCAGCAGCACCAGCTCCAGGCGGCCCAGAACACCACCAACACCACCACCACTACCGACCACCACCACCACCACCACCACGAGGATGACCTGAGCAGCCTGCAGACTCTCATCCGGGAGGTGGAGGTGCTCCGGGACTCCGCGGACCACCGCATGGACGAGGTGGCGCTGTGCAACCGGAGGCTGGAGCGGGAGGTGCGGAGCGCCCGCGAGGCGGCGGCCGCGATGGAGGACCGGAACCGCGCGCTGAAGCGGGAGCAGGCGGGCACCCGGCGCAGGATGGAGGAGGCGCGCCAGGCGGTGCTCAGCGGCCTGGCGAAGGTGAAGCAGCTGGAGGCGCAGGCGGGGCACGTACCGGTGCTGCAGAGGCACGTGTTGCAGCTGGAGGCGGAGCTCTGCTACTACAGGTGAGACACGGCACCTTACACCTGCGTGGATGGACCGCACCACCGCATGGTACGGCCCATTCAGGTGAGACACGCACACACCTGCGTGGATGGACCGCACCAGCGCATGGTACGGCCCATTCAGGTGAGACACGCACACACCTGCGTGGATGGACCGCACCAGCGCATGGTACGGCCCATTCAGGTGAGACACACACACACCTGCGTGGATGGACCACCACATGGTATGGTCCATACAGGTGAGACCAAAACCTGCATGGACCACATGGTATGGTCCATACAGGTGAATCCAAAACCTGCATGGACCACGTGGTATGGTCCATGCAGGTGAGATCAACGCCTGTATAGATTACATGGTGTGGCCCATGAAGACCCTGAGCAAGACACCACCTAACCCTACCTGCTCCTGACGTGTTGGTTGTTACCTTGCATGGTTGACACCACCGCCGTCGGTGTATGAATGGGTGAACGTGAGGCAATACTGTAAAGCGCTTTTGGATATAAATGCAATCCATCTAGCATGGCATGGCAGGCCACTACACAGGCTCTTGGGAGATCCAGCTCCCTTTGCGATCGGTCCACTTAGATCCCGTTCCAATCCTCCCTCCTGTTGACTGGGAACGGCGTGCCTTCGCAGTGCCCTGTAAAAAAATAAAATAAAACCCACCAGGGCAGAGAGAGAGAGAGAGAGAGCGAGAGAGAGAGAGAGAGAGAGAGAGAGAAAAACTCTCCACGTTGCTCTTTCTGGCCAAATTAAAGACAATGCAAAACAGGTGAGCAGGCCCCGGCTAATACCGCGCCGTGGGAGAGAGATTGGCTTGTTTTGGCGAGGTTTCCGACATTCATTTAATGCGCAGGCAGTCGTGACTCCTGACTCGTGGGCCCGTGCACCGTGGCCCGCAGTGAAACAGTAATGAATTATAATTCTCTGGGGAATGAAAAAAAAAAAAATGGACTCCCTCTGTGCTGTGCTATGCTGTGCTGTGCTGTGCTGTTCTGTGCTGTTCTGGCCGCCTGCCTGGAAAAGTGCCCCTGCCTGGTGCTATTCCTGAAGGTTTTGATGTGGGTGGTGGTGGTGGTGGCGGTGGTGGTGGTGGTAAACGGCGAAGCTCCTCCCACTCCCCCGCCTTGTTTTGTCCGGGTTGTTGTTGTCGTCCGACGTCCATCTTCGTGTGTGGCGGCCGCGGCTGCTACCGTCGCGCACGTGGCTAGATAAGTACGTAGCTAGTCATTTTCGCAACGCTTAAAGGTGTAATTGGACATTGGTTTGGGGATGCAAAGTGGTGGGTCTGGTCTGGTGTTTACCTTTTGGTGTGTGTGTGCGTGTGCGTGTGCGTGTGTGTCTGTGTGTCTGTGTGTGTGTGTGTGTGTGTGTGCGTGTGTGTGTGTGTGTGTGTGGGTCTTACCTACAGCAGATGTCCTAACATCTCACTTAATGGGCCACTACTTTAGGGACTTTGAACTTAGAGAGATAGGTTCACTGCACACACACACACACACACACACACACAAACAAGTTTCTCAAAGTGAGATTAAAGTGTACTTTGATACAACAGATTGACTAAATCCCATTGCAAAACCCACACACCCCCCGACAGCCTTAAAGGTTACTTCTGGCCCGGAAATCTTTTCAGTCCCCTTCAATTGATACCCTAATGCCCAATAATTCAACCTCCACAAAGGGGGCAGGACTCTCTTCCAGAGAGCTCCATTGACTGGAGGGTCTCAACAGATCGGCTGCCCCCCCCCCCCCCCTACACACACACACACACACACACACACACACCCTGGACAATACCAGCCTATGGATCTTAGCAACCAGAGGGGGGTGGATGAATGGCGTGGCTGAGAGCCTCCACTTTTTTATTCTAGATCGTTTCAGCTCTCCTCTCATTGGCTGTCATCTGTCATTCAGCGTCAACATGAGAATCCTACACAGTTCTTATTGCTGTTATTGTGACAGCGTATAAGATAAGATAAAATAAGATAAGATAGAACTTTATTCATCCCCGAATGAAATTCTTGTGCCAGAGGTTGCTCAAAATACCAACAACATAAACATAGCAATAGAATAATAAGCAATTAGAGTAATAAACAATAGAATAATACATTTACAAACTAAACAAGTTGGCAATGGTACTGAGAAGTAGTAGTTGAGAAGTTACTGTAGTATAACAAGCGTGATTAGTAAAAAAAAAAGCTTCACAATCGATATAAATAAAAAATAAAACATGATCTATATTTAATTGTCAAACTTTGTGTCGGGCCCCACCCACCCGAGACACACACAAAAATGACTCTGTGGGAGCGATTTCATTGTTTCATTATGCTATTGAGTTTCACAAGTGGCTGGATTCTCTGTGCGGACCAGACCGCCAATATCCCTGACCTCAGTTAAAGCGGGTCTATTGATTCGTCGTGTGTCTTCGCCGAAAGAGGATTTAATTTAATGAGGGCTATTATGAATGTGTTTGTGCTTGTTATTGACCCTGTTATACGGTGCAACGCACTGTTTTGTTGTGGTGTCAAATATCCCAGCGTTCCAGATGTGAGGATTTGAGAGAGAGAGGAAAAACGTTTCTCTCCGAAGCTTGCCTGGCGAAGTGAATGATGAGTAGGAATAGAGAGAGAAGAGAGAGAGAGAGAGAGAGAGAGAGAGAGAGAGAGAGAGAGAGAGAGAGAGAGAGAGAGAGACAGAGACATAGAGAGAGAGAGAGAAGAGAAGAGAGACAGAGAGAGAGAGAGAGAGAGAGAAGAGAAAGAGAGAGAGACAGAGACAGAGACAGACAGAGAAAGAGAAAGAGAAAGAGAGAGAGGGGGAGGAGGGAGAGAGGGAGAAAGAGAGAGAGAGAGAAGAGAAAGAGAGAGAGGGGAGAGAGAGGAGAGAGGGAGAAGAGAGAGAGAGAGAGAGAGAGAAAGGGAGAGAGAGAAAGGGAGAGAGAGAAAGGGGAGAGAGGGAGAGAGAGAGAAGAGAGAAAGAGAGAGGGAGAGAAAGAGGGAGAAAGAGAGGGAGATGGAGAGGAGAGAGAAGGATAGAGGGAGACAACGAGAGAGAGAGAGAGAGAGAGAGAGAGAAAGAGGGAGAGAGATATGGAGATATGAAGAGAGAGACAGATGGGGGGGATACGGAGAAAGAGAGAGAAAGGAAGTGATGATGGACAGATGGGATGGAGAGAAAAAGGAGCAAGGAAGAGGGAAAGAGAGAGAGGAGATAAATGGGGGAGAGAGAGAGAGAGAGAGACGTCTCAAAGTGCTTCCACAGGTCCTTCCATCGCCTTCGCGCCAGTCTACAAAACAATCTCCTCCCTCTCATTTCGTTTCGTTTTCAGACGTGCGCTTCAGTTTTTCCTATCACTACCTGTTTACGTAACACAGGGATGACATCCAGTCTGACTCCAGTCGGGATACTCCACCACCACTCCACCCACTCCACCCCTCCGCTCCATCGTCCCTCGTACTCGTTTTTCTACCGGCCAGCGGAACTGGGCTCATAGCGCAGCCCTCCTCCGCGCTGAAACTGAGACGAGGCGAGGGGGTGTTGTTGAATCCAGTCCCAGTCCCAGTCCCAGTCCCAGTCCCAGGGAGTGGAGTGGAGTGGAGTGGAGTGAGTTCCTTTGGATCTTAATACTTCAAAAACTGGGTGGTGCTACTTCTGCTGTCGCTGGGTGGTGGCGGTGGTCGTGGTAGTGGTAGTGGTGGTGGTGGTGGTCTCTTTGTAGCGGGTGGAGGGGTGACTGGCGGATTTTGAACTGCGGCTGGAGTCATCAGGGTGGGGTTTGGGGGGCAGCAACCAATCGCCTGCTGCAAATTACTATTCTTATTATTATTATTATTTATGCACTGATTGGAAAAAGATAAAGAAAAGTTGCAGAGTTGGAAGTGTTGCGGGCGTTATCTCTCTGCACACGGAGCTGTCGGTGGGCTGTCAGTGGGCCGGTGGGGGTGGTGGTGGTGGTGGTGGTGGTGGTGGCCTCCTAGACAATAGTCAGCCAAGGAAGAGGAACAAAAAGAGGGGGCCACCATCTGGAGGAGGAAGGAGCAAATACTTCGCCTGTTTGTTCATGAAAAGCTGTGGACGTGTTTTTTTTTTTTTTTGCTCCAGTTGCTCAAGGAGAGAAGCCATCTCCTCTCTTTCACTGTCAACTTCATCTCTCGTCTTGTTGTCGTTGTTGTTGTTGTTGTTGTTGTTGTTGTTGTTGTTTTTCCTCCCTCGCTGGAAGTCACAGACACACACACACACGCCTCTTGTTGCGTTCCTTTCCTTGACAAATTTTGCCATTTAGTATCTTTTCACATAAGATAAAATTAAACTTTATTAATCCTGAAGGAAATTCTTGTGCCAGAGGTTTGCTCAAAAATAACAAACAACATAAGAGTGAAAATAATAGAATGAATTCATTGACATTGACATTTACATTTAGGGCCTTTGCAGATGCTTTTATCCAAAGCGACTTACAAAGAGTTGAAAGATTTGTTGAAGGAGAGGCAGCAATATACACTGTGGTACCTGAAGATTAGGAATGAACTGTTTTCGCCTAAAATAACGATAAATCTAAGAAACATTTAGGTAAAAAAGTAGAACTAGAATAGAAAAGCTGCCAATGGTGATGAAAAGTACTATTGCACATGATGTTAAGAAGTACTATTGCACCTGATATTGAGAATATTACGTGGAATATGAGATGAAAGCAGATTTTTGATCGGTTCCCAAGTACAGGAACTCGAACGCAGACCCTCCAAGTCTCATATATGATATTCCTAGAGAGCAGCTCGTCTCCCAGGTGTGTGGATGGATGGATGGATGGATAGATGGATAGATGGATAGATGGATAGATGGATGGTTGGTTGTAAAACTTTGTTTCACCGGCACTCTGTCAGGCAGGCAGACATGCCCCCCGCTGTTCGCTCCTAACCCTCTGTGGCCCCCCCGGCGCAGAGGAAAATACTTTCTCTTTTTATTCTCTCTGTGTGGCTCTTGAGAGAAAGGGGCTGGGGGAGGAGAGGGTCCTTTTCAATAAGAGCTGTCGAGCACTTTGAGGAGCAGGTGCCGTCTCTGCATTCCTGCCCTTCCCCGCTTATAACAAAACTGGCCTCCAACATGAACCAACGCACACAGAAAAATACTCCAACTCCATAGACACCTCCCGGCCAAGGGGGGGGGCAGGGGAGGGGGTGGGGGGGGGGGGGGGGGGGGGGGGGGGCGGCGTTCTCAAGCCCTCACCACATTTCCTGAACATTAAAATATGAAATAAAGTGTAAAAATGCAGTGAAAGTGGTTTCCTTTTGATTTAGATCCCTCGCCCCCCTCCTCGTCCCCCTCTTCCCCTTCCCAGTCGCCCTCCGGTGAGTGGGGTGGAGGTATTTACTCTGTGCTGGGGTCAGCAGAACCCTGGGACTTATAAACATGTGTCTGGGAGCTCTCTCTCTCTCTCTCTCTCTCTCTCTCTCTCTCTCTCTCTCTCTCTCTCTCCTTTCTTCCACTTTTAATACCCCTCTGCTGCTGCTGAGCGCTTCCCTGAAGTTTCTCTCGGACGTTTTTCACTTCTGGTTTCCGTGGGTGTACTTGCCTGAACGCTACGGTGCCAAAGGGACTGTCAATGCACACCAGGGGCGTTGTAAGAACGTTATAAATGTGGTGGTTGTTGACATATACCTTAGCCGGTGAGATCTCAGGAGGGTTGGATTAATAACCTGCTGCTGCTGCTGCTGCTGCTGCTGCGTCAACACGACCTTTCACCTTTTGGAAGGTGGGATTCAGCGGGGGTAGCCTGTTGGGCACTGACCCGCTGAACCAACCAAGCCTCCTCCTCCTCCTCCTCCTCCTCCTCCTCCTCCTCCTCCTCTTCCTCCTCCAAGCCCGAGCTCACCGCTGGATCTACCATGAACACACACACACACACACACACACACACACACATACACACACAAGCACACGCACTCATGCATGCACGCAAGCACGCACACAAACACATACATGCACATGAACATACATGCGCGTACGCACACACAAACACATAAACGTACATGCACGCACGCACACATAGATGTGCACACTAACACACACACACACACACACACATAAACATGAACACACACAGACAAGCGTGCATGCACACATATACACACACACAGGAATGTGCATGCACACACACACACACACATAAACATGCACAGACACACACACACGAGCACACGCACGCATGCACGCGCACACACACATGAACATGCACACTAATACACACACACACATAAACATGCACACACACACACACACACACACACACACAGACAAGCGTGCATGCACACACACACACACACACACACACACACACACACACACACA
This sequence comes from Coryphaenoides rupestris, assembly GCA_002895965.2. NCBI lineage: Eukaryota > Metazoa > Chordata > Actinopteri > Gadiformes > Macrouridae > Coryphaenoides > Coryphaenoides rupestris. The sequence goes on along the minus strand of PIJE02001220.1, from coordinate 55,189 downwards.
CGCACACGTCACACACACACATAAACACACTCACATAACCTCATTGACTGATGACACTCTACAGAGGAAGCAGGGGCCTTTGAGAGAGAGACACGAGAGAGAGATGTGTGTGTGTGTGTGTGTGTGTGTGTGTGTGTGTGTGTGTGTGTGTGTGTGTGTGTGTGTGTGGACGTGAAGTTCACGGTGATAAACACAGGAAGTGTTCTGGATGTCTCGGCTTTTAACCGCAAACAGCTGAAATCCCCCGGTCCCCCATGCCCCCATTAGGCAGGAACAAACTAAAACGGATTTGGTGGTGGGAAGACTTCACTGCTGGGAGAAAAACGGCCAGGGGGTCCCAGTCGGGATGATGTATGCTCTGTCCTGGACTTCATTCTCGTTTGTATTACCGCACTTTGAATCTCTCTGTGCAAATTCCCTTTCCATCTTCCATCTCTCCATCCTCCATCTCTCCATCCTCCATCCTCCGTCCTCCGTCCTCCGTCTCCACCTCGAACACATCAAACGCGAGAGTCACGGGAGAGTCGAGTCGCGGTGGTTCTGGAACACGTCCTGGCGAGCGCACGGACGCACGAGATGTGGCTATTGATCGCACGAGGGTTTAGGGCCTCGGACGACAGGAATGTTCCTTATTATTTAATTCCGAGGAGGAGGAGGAGGAGGAGGAGGAGGACAAGTCGCAGCACATGGCCACCAGTTGACGATGATGTCGACGGAGCTCATGCTGATAGACTCACTGCAGGCCTGAGAATGATTCACTGCGACATGTAGCGTTCGGGGTCTTTATTTGATTTGACTGATTTTTTTGCTTTCGCTGTTGAAAATCTCAAACCGCATGGCCCTCTTGCCTTGTCAAACGTAGTTTTTTTAGCTCGAGTCAACAATATATATTTACATATATATATATTTTGGTATTATGAACATTATTATTTGTCGTCTCTCGTTTGACTCATCGCGGAATAAACGAGTGCGGCCGCGCTGCCTGCGGTCTGCGATCACCATCGATGTCGTCGTGGTTTTTTTTTTTCTCTCCTCCTGCGGTGTGCGTTGGGCACTGTCTTGTTTCCCGAGGATCGTTGTGTTATGTCTGCTCTGCTCCGCTCCGCCGTTGCTGGAAAACCACCAGCAGCAGGATGTCTGGAGGACGTTTCTCAGAGGTCCGGAGGAGAGCTTCCTCTGCGTCTAAAGAGAGGAAGGAAGGACTTCTCATGGTCAGCGCTCCAGTTAGAACAGGGGAGGAGGATAGTAGAAAGTACCCTCGTTAAAAACATCATGCATGTGTTGCAACTCCCATGCAGTTCATATAAAGAGGTGGTGGGACGGGTGGGGCTGGGGTGGGGTGGGGTTGGGGGTGGGGTGTACACACACACACACACACACACACACACACACACACACACACACACACACACACACACACACACACACACACACACACACACACACACACACACACACACTGGCTAATCCAACGAGAGACCCAGGGATGATTAGGTGGTCCTGTTGGTATCCGAGCCAGGATGGGAAGTTGAATGAGTGTGTGTGTGTGCACTAAGAGCGGTTGTCTGGCAACAGGAAGGTTGCTGGTTCGATCCCCGGGCTCCTCCTCCCCCTCCTAGCTAAGTGTGGAGGTGTCCCTGAGCAAGACACCACCTAACCCTACCTGCTCCTGATGTGTTGATTGTTACCTTGCATGGTTGACACCGCCGTCGGTGTATGAATGGGTGAATGTGAGGCAATACTGTAAAGCGCTCTACTAACTCTACACCTCTAGCTAGCCAGCCCCTCCAGTTTGCACGCTGGTTGGCATTTTTCAGAAACTAGATTGAGAAGGACAGACTTTTCCCAGCTTGTGTGTGTGTGTGTGTGTGTGCTCATTGTGCGCTCCCATCCCTCGCCGCCGGTCTCTCGGGGATACGGGGCGCCTGCGAAAAAGGACTGAATGTAAACATAGGACGCCCAGCGCAGTCCCAGTCCACCTCCCCCCCCCATCCCCCATCCCCCCATCCCGCTCCCAGTCAGTCAACGTGTCATTCGTCACGCTAGCAACATGCTACACGTTCCCGCCGGCCGGGGCGCGGTGTCCACGGCAACCACAACAGGTTTTTTGTCCCTGCATGCGTGCGTGTGTGTGTGTGTGCGTACACATGTGTGTGTGTGTGTGTGTGCGTACACGTGTGTGTGTGTGTGTGTGTGTGTGTACAGACATGGCAGGACGTAGAAGCATGCATGCATGTCCCCGCAAACGCACCCGCGGGGGCATCTTCCATGCTCCAGCTGCAGCCGATAGGAATCATGCATTACACTCTGTCGCCCCTTCCTCCTCCTCCACCTCCTCCACCCGCCCGCCCTCCTCCTCCTCCTCCACCCTATAACTTAAACATGTCTCCATACACTAGCTGATTGATTGCCTGAAGCCCCCCTACCAACCCACTACCCGACCCACCCACCCAGCCCCCTTCTACGATTCCCAACGTTCTCCGCTGAAGCCCCCAACTCCCATCGCCTCTCGCCTCTCGCCTCCCCTCCAAACCCCCCATTCTTGGCGGCTCAGGACAAAAGGGGCTCTATACAGCGCACAGATGTATAGAGCGTGTCCGATAGAATGTCATCGACCACGCAGCGCGTCTCACTGCGCCGGCAGCACCTAAGTAGAAAAGTGCTCGAGTGCCGTGAGACCGTAGTAGATCTTTTGGCCGTTTTGCTTTTTTTTTTTCTTTTTCTCCCCTTTCACTCCCTCCGCCCCCCCGACCCCCCGACCCCCCACCCGTCTTTTTTTCGTTAAGAGAAGCAGGCTGTTGAAAAATGTTTCGTTTTTTTTCGTTCTTGCTTTTCTCTCGCAGCGAGACATAATCATCTGGAAGCACTTAGCGTGTGATTTAAGAAAGCTCCCTGTCGGATTTCCCCACCCCCCCCCCCCCCCCCGCCAAACACACACGAGAGAGAGCCGGGGCTGCGGAGCAAAAGCTCGAGAACTCAAACCATTAGTAAATGATGGAGGCCCCCCTCTGCTCGCTTGCAAAGTCCCCTCCCGATAGCGACGGGATCGTCCGCTAAGATACTCGGGATAACAGGGATAAACACCAGTCGGATATAAACCACCGCGCATATCTGCAGGGTTACCATTAAGCGGGCTAAAAAAAGGTACATTTGATGGAAAACTGTGCACACTGTGTGGATCTATTTCCATTTCCAAAACCGATGTAACTCGCAGCTTCTTTTTTTTTTTTTTTACCGCACATCTCGCAAACTAATAGCTAGCACCGGGGCTAGCTAGCATTGACCCACTTTACAGTAGAAATGCGTTAAAGATGCCGCGTCTGGATTCAATTACTCCTCCCAGATTTCGAGTACTGTATCACTGACGTATAAAAAAAAAGAGAGAAGAAGAAGAAGAAGAAAATACCACGGCGGCGGCGGCGGCGGCGGCGGTGGTAGATGTGGGTTTATAGCGTGTTACTTGATACACACGCTTTGATCTCGCCAATTGACTTGTACCAAATTAAAGATTATTATAGGACAACTATTGTGGGCATTTTCGGTGCTGGCAGGAGGAGGCCTCACGCAGCAGAACAGAACAGAACATGGCTCCTGCAGCGTGGGGCGGGAGAACGTTGTCCGCTCGCAGCAGGCGAGGTGACGACGAGTTACCAAACCCCCGAACCACACCCACCCACACACCCACCCACACCCACCCACCAACACCCACCCACCGACCCACCCACCAGATCTAAACAACCGGCCTCCACGCGGTTCTCAGGTCAGAGGTCTCCAAGCTACAGCTCCCCATCGGTGGCGGCCCTGATGCGGAGGGACAGCAGGGTGGGCTCGGGGGCGGCGGCGGCGGTGGCGGTGGCGGCGGCGGTGGCGGCGGCGGTGGCGGGCGGCGCCAGGCAGCAGGACTCCGCTCCGACACGGACCCCCAACACGATCGCTGCTCCCCCACCGGCTGGGACGACATGAATCCCGACAAAGGTGAGCTCATGAAAACGAGCCTTGATTTGGCGATGATGACGGTGGTGATGATGATGGAGGTGATGATGGTAACCATGGGGACGGTTGTTGTTGTTGTTGTTGTTGTTGTGGCGTGGTCCAGCGGAGGAGCAGATGTTCCGCTCGGTGGAGGGTCAGGCCGCGTCCGACGAGGAGGAAGACAAGTGGACCGGGGAGCAGCAGAAGCAGGTGGACGAGGTCAAGAGGATCCTGAGCAGACTGTCCTGCTGCGAGGAGAGGTACAGTGTACAGCACCCGGACACACACACACACACATACACACACCAGAACCAGCTCAGAACCAGCTCAGAACCAGCTTAGAACCAGTTTAGAACCAGCTCTGAACCAGCTCAAAAAACCAGCTCAGAAATGTCTTAGAACCTGCACAGAACCATCTCAGAACCAGCTCAGAGCCATCTCAGAACCAGCTTAGAACCAGTTTAGAACCAGCTCAAAAAACCAGCTCAGAAACGTCTTAGTACCTGCACCGAACCATCTTAAGAACCAGCTTAGAACCAGCTCAGAATTTTCATAGAACCTACTTCGAACCAGCTCAGAAACAGCTCAAAACCAGCTCAGATACACTTACCAACCGACACGTAACCATCTCAGAACAAATTCAGAACCAGCTGACAACTAGCTCAGAACTTTTTAAGAACCAACTTAGAACCTGGTCAGAACCATCTTAGAACCATTTCAGAAACATCTTGGAACCAGCTTGGATAAAACAACATAAAACCACCTCAGAACCACCCTAGAACACATTAGAACCAGCCAAGAACCACTGACGAACCACTCACATGACAACCACTCGACAACCAGCTTAGAAACCTCATCACCAGCTCAGAAGCACCCGCAGAACTATCTTGGAATCACAGGAAAACCAGCTTAGCGGCACCCAGAAACCCCCCCCTTGAGGACCGCACGACAACCGACAACCATGCGGCAACTCTTTTCCCGTCCCGGGTTATAGTGGTTCTACAAAGCCTTCTCCAACCCAACCATCTGCATGTAGGCCTCGCCTCTGAGGATAAATGCGCTGCTGGCGTGCAATGCTGGCCTTTATAGCTTTATAGCTGCATGCAGAGGTAATAAAGAAGCAAGGACAAAACAATGTTTGGGGATACCGAGAAGTGAACCAGATGCCGTCGATCCTTTGAGTGGCTGGTTAGTTTATTTATTTATCTATTTATCCATTCATGGTTTATGGTTACTTACAGAGAGGCCAATGAATGGATGGTCTCTGTTCGGGTTTCAAACGGCCAACGAGACTTCACGTTGTCTTCACTGTTTTTGAAGACTGATTCCACCAAATTTGCCCGTGAACCTTGGTCCAGCTCGGTGCAAACGGCTCCTCTGACCCCCCGTGTGGCCGTCTCTCTCAGGTGTGACGACCGGGCCTTCAAGAAGCTCATGTCCACGTTCGGCAGCAGTTCCCGGGGCGAGGAGAGCCGCAGCGCCGTCGTGGAGCTGCTGCAGAAGGTGATCAGGCTCAACAAGCAGCTGGAGATCAAGGAGAGCCAGGCGGAGCTGTACATGGACCAGGTAGGGGGGGACCGAGCACATTTAAATGGATGTATGTGTGTGTGTGTGTGTGTGTGTGTGGTGTGTGGGGGGGGGGTTGTTGTGTCTTCAGGGGCACGCGACAGTGAAGACGGGGGGGTGGGGAACGAGCGAGACAGGGGGAGTGATGTGTGTGTGTATGTAGCGCAGGACCAACCGCAGTGTTGCCAGGACGTGGTTCTCGTGTGCTCTTGGGATAAGCCACCGAGTCTCCCGAGGTGTGGTCCTCGGGCGACATCCACCACTCCCAGAACCCCCTCGTCCTCCATCCATCCGTCCATCCATCCATCCATCCATCACCCACCCATCCCATAGTCTTGGATACTGTGATCTAGGACCACTCAGAGGGACTGTGTGTGTGTGTGTGTGTGTGTGTGTGTGTGTGTGTGTGTGTGTGTGTGTGTGTGTGTGTGTGTGTGTGTGTGTGTGTGTGTGTGTGTGTGTGTGTGTGTGTGTGTGTGTGTGTGTGTGTGTGCGTGTGTCTGTGTGTACACGTGTTAAACTAGATGAGAGAGGACTGCGGAGGGGCTGTTATGAAAGTGGTGGGCTTCAAAGATGGAAACCACACAGTCAGAGCTTAACAGACACCACGGAGTCCCGCCTCCACCAGCAGCGTCGAGGAGGGGCTGCCCTGAGCGTGTGTGTGTGTGTGTGTGTGCGCATCTGCGTGTGTGTGTGTGTGTGTGTGTCCACGTGCCTGTGGGTGAGGGTGCAGCTGTGTCTCAACTAGGCTGTGACCACAGAAACACTCCCCTTGCCCCCTTGTTCCTCCGAGGGAATTACACCCCTGGGAACCTCATGAGTCGAGGCCGCATGTCACCGCCTGTTTAGACGCCATTTTCCTTTTTTCTGCTTTTTTTTGGCAGGAAAAACAAGACAAATGTCGACCGGGGGGTGGGGGGAGGGGGGGGGGGGTCTGCGTGACGTAAAGGTTCCCAGAAATGTGTGTGTGTGTGTGTGTGTGTGTGTGAGGGGAAGGGGGATGTGCGCGAGCAAAGGAACCCAGCGTTACCCAAACAACGGCGCCCCGTGTGAGGCCTTGCTCTCTGGCCGCTGTTCAGAACCGGCTGACCCTCGGCGCGCAGCGCGACATCGGCCCTGTGGCCCTGTGGTGGTGGTGGTGGTGGTGGTGGTGGTGGTGGTGGTGGCCGCCTCGCCTCGCCTCGCTTTGGCAGGCAAATCCATTGCACTGCACTGCGGTCGGCTTCAGTAAGCGTTACTGTCGAGACTTACTTGAGACACAAACACTTACGCTGTTTCTGTTTACGTTACACTGATGTTTGGGGGCACTACGAGAGCACCGCCAAGTCCTGGCTGCAGTGAAGTTAAAGTGCTACCGAGCAACTCTGGGCTCAAAGGGGTTTTCAAAGGTGGGTACTTACTTAACATTTACGACGAGGCTTCGTGCTTTAACCCCGGCCGGCAGGACACGGTGTCCTGTCCCAGGAGGAGGTCAACCCTAACCTTGAGATGCTTCCGATGTGCGTATGAAATAGCGAGAGAAGGGCGGCGACTTCCCGGTTCGAGAACATCCCAGTCTTGCCGTAAACTGATCATAAGTCAAAGCTGCTGCATTGGCTTCAATGAAGAAATATCGCAGTATTTCACATTTTCGATATTGCTTCATCGCTCGACACTGGCTCCTCCCCCTGGCGACGGCAATCCCTCATGCCTTCATGGTGACATATTCCGTCCGATCACACCGCCGTGTGGCCACGGCGCAGAACAACAAACGTTATTGACTGTGAAGTCTGCAGGTTGTGATTGGCCCCGATCCTCAAAGGTCCCGTGACGTCTGTGTGTGTATCCATCCGGCTCTTCCTCTGACTAACACATCCAGGGCTTGTGTGTCGGGTCGCGTGGGGGGTGTGTTTATTTCCATCCAGATGAAGGACTCGCTGGTGCAGGAGCTGCAGCATAAGGCGGAGGAGGCGGAGCTTCTCCAGGTGGAGCTGCAGATGCTGGAGACGGAGCGGGTGCGCCTGTCCCTGGTGGAGGAGAAGCTGCTGGACGTGCTGCAGCTGCTGCAGCACCTCAGGGACCTGGTCAGTCAGTCAGTCAGTCAGTCAGTCAGTCAGTCAGTCACATCAATCACAATCATCTCGCAATCTTTGTTTGTGTCGCGCTTCTCGTGCGAAGCGGCAAAACGGAAATTGCGCTGCGTGACACAAGGGAAACTACCCAACGACGCTAGACGAGAGGAAGTTGCTTCACAGACAAATCTCTGTCAGTGGGATACATTTGGAGATTTAGAGATTCGCAAACGAGAAAGATTACACATGACTTGATTAGAAGGAAGCTCAGCGGAGATTCTCCACGTTTTGCAACGACCTCACCTAGCACCAGATGCAGTGTAAAAAACCAAACAAATGAACGAACCTGATGTGTTCACTTTGGCCATGTAATCCTGACCCTTCATGTAAGCGTCTGTCATAAAAGACTCACATGACTAGTAAGTAGTACGGTCCTTGGTTTCGATCCCCAATGTCTGCAGTCCTTGACCAAGACACCTAAACCTGACCTGCTCTTTAAGTGAATGAATGAATGAATGAATGAATCTAAAATGTTTTTTTAGAAAGTGTCTGCTCAACGGGTAAAGTGTAGTCTGTGTGCAGGGTTGAGAGGCTTGTAACGACACATGGTTTTAGTCTTTAGTGGTTGCTCTGCTTTATATTAAGACCTCATATGCTAATTTCCCAGCTGTCTTCATTCTGTGTTCTGTCAGAACGTCTCCCGGCGGTCGCTGGGGAAGATCCTGCTCAGCACCCTGGAGTCTTGCAGCGACCCCCAACACGGTTAGTGGCGAACACGCAAAGCACTGTAAACCAGACTGTTGTCAACTCTCACATTGATTGCGCACGCATCTCGCACACACACACACACACACACACACACAGACACACACTCGCCCATAAAATCAATGCAAGACTTGTGAAACGGTATTGCAGAATGAACAATTCGGGGCCCTACTCTGTGCATCGTAGAAACCACGAGAGAATCAAAGACTAAAAGTTCTCGTAATTTTTTTGGAACGCCTTCGTCACATCTTTGGCCGTTTGTTGGGTGTTTCGTTGGAACAGGGAAGACCCACATTCTGGAGGTGCTGAACGCTCTCTACCACGAGCTGGCGGCCTGTGAGGTCCCGTCCTCTGGCAGTCCCTCCCTGGAGCGGACCCCCAGCCAGCGGTCCCTGCTGGACGGACTGGTCCTCTCCTGCTGAACACCTCCCCCACCCCCCCCCCCTGCGCTGTCACCGCCGCCACCGCCCCCTGCTGGGCCACCGGCGCTATAGCACTTATGTGCAAACAACACAAAACCTTTTATGTACATAGAGCCCTATGGCCCCGTGTCTGAAATGGCGCCTTCACTATACAGTATATTGTGCACTATCTGGGGCGTCAATATTCTACAGTGCTATTCGAAATCCGAGGGGACATATCTCGACTTATTTCCGCACTATATCCTATGAGGCATCCTAGCCGTTTTGATATTCATAACTTCGAGCTGGAGAGACATCGAACGCATGTCGGCTTGACCAATACATGCCACGCTGTTACCGTACTGGTACCTCCTTTGCATAATCTAATAATTTTTGGGCATAGCCTACGATACAAACGCAGCTATCTTCTCAAAAAGAGAGAGGGAACAAATTGACCGTGATGGCAATATCGATGGTTGAGGAAGAGTAATTGTAGATAGTTATATTCTTTTAATTCGTACGTAACTCAGGCATGGAGCTCTGAAAGGGGAATTAGCCGAGGGTACATACTGTAGCTTATCCCTCTCAGTCTTTAGGGTGATAAATTGCACGTACTTGCAACTTTGCATGTTCCAGCATAGTGTTATTTGCAGAGATTCTTCCCAATAGTGTTTTTTTTTATGTGAAAATGGAATAAGCTTAATTATGGATGTAATATTTGTTGTCCTGAAATCTGTTTTTGTGTGGCTTTATAATGGGCCGAGCTAACAGGTATATTATACAATAATTAATACAATTAAAGCATCTACGTGTCTTCTTAATGATCGGCACTCACGTTTTCATTTTGAACATTGATGTTTATTGATAGACAAACACGGTTTCAGTTTGTAAATCTTTACAACAAAATGTTCACATGCACATTCACACATCAACATACAAACAAATACAAACTTATACGATTAGTAAACTCGTCAGAAATGCCTAAATACAACACAGAAAGTTAAAAAGAGTTACAGATACATAAATATTCACAAGGGGCAAAGTTGAGAGAAAAGCGTGGTCGAGTCTGATAATAATCGACGTGGGACCACAGAAAACAGGCGAGATGCGTGCGAAAAGAAAAACAACAATCTGAAGTTGTGGTCTACAAGTTGTCCATGTCCACGCTGAGGTCCAGGAGGCCTTTCTCCACCAGCTTGTGCAACTCGTCCAGGGAGCCCAGCACCACATCATACAGGGCCTGCAGGACGGACCAGGTCATCAGTAGATAAAACGGCAAGAGACAATGGGGCAGATAATGCAGAACAAATGAGACAAGAAGACAATTGTCACTCCAAGCTTACGAGACCCTTTAGTTCGGTCCATACCAAAGTCGCCCAAAGTACGTTTACATTTACATTTAGGGCATTTGGCATTGGACGCTTTTATCCAAAGCGACATACAAAGAGTACATTTGTTGGAGGAAACAGCAATATATCACTGTGGTACATAAAGATAGGAATAGAGCAGGTTCCAAGCATTCATAGTTGTAAGGCAGCAGTGGGTTTTCACCGGCACACACACACACACACACACACACACACGATGATGACGCTGACTCTGGGTTCAGACTCAGATAAGCGAGGCGTGGCGGTCGTACCTGGGCCTGCTCCGTGGAGTGGCTCCTCGCGTCCTTCAGGCACTGCATCTTCGCCTTCAGCTGCTGGGCCTCCCGGGAGACCTCCTCGATCCGCTCCACCATCTCCTCGCGCTTCTGGTACACCTGCTCACACTGCCTGCAAGGGGGCGACAGAGAGCCACAAACACACACACGTACAGTTGGTATCCTCGGAGGTGAGGCAGCAGAACCCCGAAGGCCTCTGTATGCTAGTGTTCTGAGATCAGAATTAATCGGACGCCCGAATTCGACTTCTACCTTGTATAGCTCCACAGAACTGGCCGATATTGGGGGCGGTGCTAGAGTATAGGGGGCTGTCCGTCAACCTACTGAGATCTGGCACCGGCCTCCAAGCCCCGCCCCCCTTCCTTCATACCCCACTAGTTTACCCTATCATCAACAAGACTCGGGACCCCTACTGATCCCCACCCCCTATGGTCACTATACTACACGTTGTATTAACGTTTAACCCCACTGACTCCCACCCCCCCCATGGACACTACTGCGTTACATTAACACATCTTTTCTTTAAAATTCACATTTCATGGCATTTTTGGGGAGATTTTCTGTGTTTTTGCTCTGTTCAATGTTCAATGTTAGGCACCAATTGCACAAAAGCACATTCCTTGTTGACAAAAACGAAGGCAATGAAGCTGTTTCTGATTGGTTGATTGTCTGACCCCATGACGCCCTGGACCTCCTGCTCCATGCCCTGCTTGGTCTTCTCCCTCCGGATCAGGGACTTGGACTCCTTGTCCAGCTTGATGGCCAGAGCCCTCTTCATCTGCCCCTCCTCCGTCCGCACGCTCTTCAGCTCCTTCTGCTGCCGCTCGTACTGCGCAGCCAGCTCTTGGAGCTGCGCACACACACAGACACGGGCGTGTTAACACACACACACACACACACACACACACGGGTGTACACACACATGCACAGGTGTTAACACGCGCACACACACACACACACACACACACACACACACACACACACACGGGCGTACACACACATGCACAGGTGTTAACACAAATGCGCATGCACGCACGCACACACACACACTGTACCTCCTCCTCCAGCTGCTTGGTGCTGTTGAGGCCGCCCTGCAGGTCCTGCAGCAGACCGAACACGAGCGGCAGCTCCGCCTCCACCTGCTTCACGCGCTGCACCGAGTTCTGGAGCTCCACCAGCTGCACGTCTGCGTCCTTCTGTCTCCGGCAACACCACCACCACCCGGCGACAAGACAGCAGTCAATACCCCCAACACCACCACCAGCACCCGGCCTCCTACTCCCCCTCCTCCTCCTTCTTCTCCTCCCCTCCCCCACTCACGATGGAGTTCTTGTTGAGGCGGGTGCTCTCCCTCAGCTTCTCCATCTGGTTCTTCAGCTCCTCGGGGGACTCCACGATCTGGGACTTGAGCTTCTCGAGCTCCTCCTTCAGGGCGATGATGTCCAACTTCCCCTGGGCCTGGATGAGGAGGAGGGGGGAGGGGGGGGGCGACAAGTCAGGACGTAACACACAGGAGAGGAGAGAGGAGAGGAGAGAGGAGGAGGAGCCTGTAGCTTCATCACACCTCAGATTTATTCTTTTTTTTTTTATTCTTTATTTGGATCCCCATTCGCTTCCACAAAGTGGTCGCTAGTCTTACTGGAGTCCACACAAAAACAATAACAAATAAAACAACCAATTAAAATATACTAACTAAAAATAAGTACAATTAATTAATTTGTATCCTTCGGTGTTCCCTTGATGCTTTTACGCTTAACAGAACACTGGACTGAATACAGATCAAGTGGCATATCAAGGGTAGCTCCTCACCACTTTCTGAGTCCACTCCGCCACGTCCAGTCTCCGTTTTGCGACGATTTCGTTCAACGGATTCTAGGGGCACGCACACACACACACACACACACACACACACACACACACACACACACACACACACACACACACACACACACACACACACACACACACACACACACACACACACACACACACACACACACACACACACACACACACACACACACACACACACACAAAAATGTAGTTTTAAGATCTTCAGTTGAGGTTTCAATATTAGAAGAAGTGACCATATTAAGTGAAGTATAATGAGGACGGTGCAATGTAGCATGTTGTGTTGTTGTAGTTGTTGTGTCTCCACCCACCACTTGCTGGTACTCTTGGGCGAGGTTGGCCTCAATCTCTGCCATGGCGGCGGAGAGCTCCTGGGCCTCCGCCTGCTTCTCTGGGGGGATGGTGCTGGAGGAGGAGGAGGAGGACCACAACAATGATCCAAGCTACCAAGCTACACCCTTCGTCTCCAGAACATTCAAAAACTCAAACATATGAACAGCTGAACAGTACACACAAATAGCATTTAACGTCATTTGTGGGAGTGAGTACATGTCGGCAACAACGTATATTTAATATTTATTCAAGATTCAAGATTCCTTTATTGCCATATCATGTAACAAGTACAATGGAATGCTTACTTCCGATTATTCCCCCCCCTCCCGCAGTATTCTTCTAAACATAAGATCTAAACAATTAGTAAAAATAAGTACCTTATAAGTACAGTCAAACGTTAGACTCTTACAATGTCATGGATAATGCTTCTCCAGCTCACAACGGAGGTCTTCATTGCCTGTACTACATTGTGTGTAAGCTTACGAATAGCTCACGTCTTTGGGGCCACCTGGACACTTACGTCAGAATGTTGATCTTCTTCTCAGCCTCCTTTATGCCTCTGGCACAAGCTTGGAAGCGCTCCATGCCTGCTCGCTGTAGGAAGACAAGCAACTGTCATCAACCAACAACAACAATATCCATCTTCACACACCAACTACGGAGAGCCTACCCACACACAGAGAGAGCGACACAGAGAGAGAGAGAGAGAGGCAGAGAGTTTTTGTTTTTATTTACCACTCGCTTTGGCAATGTAAATGTATTTTTCCCATGCTCTTTAAATTGAAAATTGAATTGAATTGAGACAGAGAGAGAGAGACACCCACGTTCTACCACCACTACTCCTCTAACACTGGGAAAGGTTTGACAAAAAAACTCACAAATCTGCCCACGTGCTCCAGGGACATTTCCATCCTGAGCTTCCTGAAGTGGATGAAGTTCATGATCCCACTGAGGACCAGCATAGTCTTCTTGGTCTCTGGTGGAGGACAGAGACAAGAACAACAGTCAAGGGGTTCAGTCAACAGTCGAGCGCTTTACAGTTGCCTCACATTCACCCATTCACACACCGACGGCGGTGCCAACCATGTAAGGTAACAACCAACACGTCAGGAGCAGTTCAGGGACACCTTGAAGCCCGGGGATCGAACCAGCAACCTTCCAGTTGCCAGACAACCGCTCTTACCTCCTGAGCTACTGCCACCCTGTGTAATAATCCATGTGTATCCATTCATATCCATTAGACATCCATAAACGTGTATCCACAGTAAAATTAGACATTAGACATTGATATGATGTATTGAGGGGACTCACTTGGTTCCAGCAGGTCGTTCAGAGAGAAGTCATTAATGTAGCACATGGGTAGGAACTGCCGCCTGCCGTACAAAAACCATTCACAACTGGGTTAGCAAATAAACCATGGCTACACAACCTCTGATCATTACAAATCAACTGTTGACACACAACTACATAACTTATTACAGAACTTATGGCATACATACAATCATGAAATCATACATGGTCTGTACTCAATCATTCCATGCTTTTTTCATATTTAGCCTTGTTGTTTATATGCCTATTTGTTTATATGCTGCTGTTATATGCCAATTTGTGTATATTTCTCATTCCTGCCGCTCCTTTTGCTGTAAATACTGTAAATATTGTGGATATTCTGAGCCCTCCAATTCATGTTATTTGTATTGTATTGTTCTTTTGCACATTCCGCTGGGCATCGCCACTTTTTCATTTCACTGCACATCCTTTATGTGTATGTGACAATTAAAGTTTTGGAATCATCAATTCAAGCCTAGTTAAGAACGTCTCAAAACTGAGGGTTTTTATATTTTGTAGTCATCATTCCCTTTTCGGTAAACTGCTAATGAATGCAACTCAAACAAAACTCACATGCGCAGGTAAACTCTCATGATGGACGTGGTCACCTCGTGAAAGACTGGATTCTGAATATTCTCCATGAGGGGAACCTGTTGTAGTGGCAGGAAACATTAAGAAAAGGTTGTATTCATGAAGACATTGAGTGGCCGTCCACCATGGGTCAACGTGTGTGTTGTACAGAGACACACAACACACAACACAACCCGTACCATGAAGTGACACTCGGGTCTGGAGTGGTATAGCAGCTGCAGGACTCTCATGTACAACCTCTGGACCGACTCTGGCTGGAGGTGGGAGAGATCAGCAGTCTTGTTAACACTTAATATACGATAAGAACACTCAATATAGGACAACAACACTCAATATAGGACAACAACACTCAATATAGGATAACAACACTTAATATAGGATAACAACACTCAATATATGACAACACTTAATATAGGATAACAACATTACAACACACACACACACACACACACACACACACACACACACAGAGACACAGAGAGACAGACAGACAGACCACTTTGTAATGATTGATCAGTGTATTTATGTATTGATCTAACAGTGTAATTAGGTGATGATAAGCATTATGAGAGCTTAGTGAGAGTGTTTCTGTACCTTAGGAGCGGGCGTCAGGTCGCTCTTACTGAAGTGTTTCGCCTCCTGCGCCGTCAGCACTTCGCTCCGGTAGAAGCTGACGATCGCGTCCACCTTGTAAACGGGAAACGTGTTTTCCGTCATTTCGGCGACTTAAAGAAGAGAAAAACACACACCCGTAAACATATAAACACACATATATGAAGCGGGACGGTTTGTCGAGTTCAGAATTCAGCGATCAGAGTCGCGACTTTTTTTCCTTGACGAATATTTTTGAACGACACCCGGAATTCGCGCCACAAAAAAACGCGACGACTTCCGTGTTGTGGTGGCGCCAGACCCTCTGATTGGCTGACGGGTCTTCCTCTGTGGTGCTTCATCGTGGAGGGAGCGGCGGGGGGCCGAGTCAGGTTGGGAGGACTTTGTTTTTATTACACTTTCAACATTGCATTAATAACATCTCCACAAAAACATATTATATTAAAATATGCTCAAAATGCATTTTTTTAATATATTATATAAAATATATTTTTTTATATATTAATTCAAATAATAATAATAATAACAATAATAATAACAATAATATAACAATAACAATAATAACAACAATAACATAATAATAGCAATAATAATAATAGTAAATACAAATGCCATCATATATAATAATA
The DNA here is from genome assembly GCA_002895965.2 of Coryphaenoides rupestris. Lineage (NCBI taxonomy): Eukaryota > Metazoa > Chordata > Actinopteri > Gadiformes > Macrouridae > Coryphaenoides > Coryphaenoides rupestris. The sequence continues at coordinate 39,426 of PIJE02001220.1, read as the reverse complement.
AACAGTGTGAGGCGCTGTGAGTCTCAACGCTTCTAACGCAGCAGCAGCAGAAGAACAAGCAGACAGCTGATCACATGACGTCTCCCTCTCCTGATCACTGCTTCTAATCACGACGATCACACCTTTTAAATTCATGCACGTCGGGCTAAAAAAATAAATAAAGCGTCCAAGTATCGATTGAAAGAAAGGCAGCGGATGCGGATCAATGGCTTGTTAGATCGACGACTCCGTGGGGGGCCCCCATGGCGGCCAGCTGGGTGCAGCGGGTCGCCTCCTTCCTCCGCAGCCCCTCCAGGCTCCTGTCCGGCACCACGGCGGAGGGCCTCCTGGGGGAGCTGCTGCGGGAGCTGCGGGACGACAGGCTCCCCTACGACGTGAAGGTAGGCGGTGGCTGCACCCTTACAAGCTGCAGATCTGGGTGGGATCAGGACTGTCACACACTGTTCTAGATGCATGGTGTCTTCACTGTGGCACCTCTGTCTTCCCATTGTGATTTCCAGTCATAAAAATCTGAATAAGTGATCATATTTGCCAAGAAACATTGAGAAGGTGAATGACAAATGCAGAAGATGCTGCTTCGTTTGAATACACTGGGGTGGCAGGAGCTCAGGAGGTAAGAGAGAGCGGTTGTCTGGCAACAGGAAGGTTGCTGGTTCGATCCCCGGGCTCCTCCCCCTCCTAGCTAAGTGTTGAGGTGTCCCTGAGCAAGACACCACCTAACCCTACCTGCTCCTGACGTGTTGGTTGTTACCTTGCATGGTCGGCACCACCGCTGTCGGTGTATGAATGGGTGAATGTGAGGCAATACTGCAAAGCGGATAAAAGTGCTGTATAAATGTCACCCATTTACCATTTTAATGTTTGTATTTGTCTCTCTTTTCCTTCTCCTGCCGTAGCTCGTCATGCTGTCCCCGCTGTGTGAGTACCCGTCGCTGCTGTGCCCCTCCGCCTGCGCGGGAGAAGAAACCTCCCTGGAGCTCATGTCCGTGTTCTCCCACTGCCCACCGAAGCACACGGAGTTCCGCTGCCAGCTCCTCGTCGCGATCGCCACGGTGCTGGTGGGCGCCTCCCGCCTCCGCGCCCGCTCGCACGCCTCCCGGGACTTCGTGGAGCTGCTCCTCCAGCTGGCCCAGGACACGTACTACGACCCGCAGGCGGACGCGGCGCTCTCGATACGGGCCACCGCCTGCGAGTGTCTGCGCGAGCTGGAGGCCTGCTGCCCCGGCCTCCTCTCCCAGCACCTGGAGCTCCTGAACACGCTGAGGCAGCAGGAAAACTCCCGGCACCACCAGGCCCTGAGCGGACTGTACACGATGGCGCTGAGGAACGCCGTGCATCTGCTCGCCCAGCAAGCGGCGGCAGCATCGACGGGAGGAGGAGGAGGAGGAGGAGGAGCAGGAGCAGGAGCAGGAGCAGAGAGCCTGAAGGCCCTGCTGGCGGGGAACGCCGTGGTGGCGTGGGAGGCAGAGCCCGACTCATCGGCCGCAGAGCCGCTGCCCTCGGTGCTGGTGCCCGTCGGCGGGGTGGGGGTGGTGCCCACGCTGCAGACGGGGCCCGAGTGTAAGGAGCTACGGTCCATCCTGTCCTCCCTGCTGGAGGAGTCCTACCTGCTCACGCCGCTGGCCCAGGCCGCGCTGCTCCACGGGCTGATCGAGGTGGTCGCCATGGTGTCTCACGGTGTCTCCCCGGCCATATTCAGGACGCAACTGCTGCGACTGCTGGGCACCAGCAAGGTACTTTAAAATGATCCCCTATTACGCCACCAGGTGTGAGTGTGATTAGCCATCGCAAGCCGTTTCACAATTTCCATGTGACTGTACCGAACTACCCATTACCTGAAAGTCGACCCTATAGTGACATCACAAGTGGGGGGGGGGGTTGCCCAGGCGTATGACAGACGGATCAGCCTACCAGCCCACCCAGTGGACTGTCCCAATTGGTAGGCTCATCATACACCTGGGTGGACACTCCCACTTATTATATTACTAAAGGATCGATTGTGAAAAGGCTAGTTATTATTACTTTCTGTTAACAAATTTGGTGTTTTCATTCAGCCAAATGTAACCAATGTGAGATTTTGTAATGTGGGCAAGGAATGCAAGATAGGAGAAGTCTAATGTCTCCAGTTTTGTTCTTTTCAGGTGTGCCTGTTCCACTGCACCCTGCTGATGAAGGCCGCCTTCACCGACAGCCTGTTCAGCGGCGAGGACGAGGCCTTCGTCCTGAAGCGGCTCGTGGCCCTCTGCCAGCACCCCCGGCTGAGCGCGTCCGACAAGCTCTTCTACACCGCCTGCCTGCTCCACTTCCCCGAGAACCGGCCCATCGGGGGCGGGGGAGAGGAGGAGGACGGGGAGGCTCTGCCTGTGCTGCTCACCCCCAAGCTGGCCGCGGCCCTCCTGCCCACCGCCTTCAACGACACGGCCAGCATGCTGGCGCGCTTCAACCTGGCCTCGCTGGTCTACCTGGAGGAAGGAGGGGAGGAAGAGGAAGAGGAGGAGGAGGAGGAGGAGAGCGTGAGAGGGAGAGGAGGCGGTGGTGGGGGGCTGGCGTACCTCTATGACCACCTGGGGCTCCTGTTGCGTGCGGTGGAGCGCGGGGGCGGCCGGGAGTGCGCGGTGACGTTCTTTCGGGCGTGCTTCCTCTTCCTGCGCCACTTCAGCCGCGCAGAGCGATACGCCGCTGACCTGCGGCGCCGGCTCTGCGCGCTCTACCTCAGCCACGCCCGGCTAGCCCCGCACATCCTCAACCTGGCCGACCGCGCCCAGGGGCACGGGGCCGTGGAGCCACGCTGGGCCGTGGAGCTGCTGCGGTCCCTGCAGGGCGTGGTCGTCACGGCGGGGGTCCCACAGGGCAGCATCTCTCGGTCTCCGGACCTCCACTGGCACCTGCGGGTGCTGGCGCGCGTGGCCGAGGAAGGGGAGATCAACCAGGCCAGCACCCTCGACTTCCTGTTCACCGTCACCACCACCGCTTCCTTCTCCGTGAGTGAAGACTGGCGTCTGGGGAGCGACACGCTGGCCGTGTGCCGCCGTCTCCTGGTCCACCCCGGCCTGGACGCACTCCTCTGCCCGCTGGCCGACGTCCTCCAGCACATGGCCACCAGCGATCGTCACCATGGCGACACGGACGTCCGGGACCACGCCCGCCTCTACTACACGCTGCTCACCACGCTGTCGCGGGAGAAGCTGAGCGGCATGCTAGCTCCTAGCGGCAGCGAAGGCGACAACAACAAGGAGGGCCGGCAGGACAAGAAGCGCTCAATGTCCTCCATCATGGTGGAGAGCCAGCGGCTGGCCAGCACCCTGACCATCCACCACGCGCCGGTGCCCATCTTCCAGCTGGTGCCGCTGGAGCGCGGGAGTCAGCCTTGCATCATGGATGAGCCAATCGCAACCGAGTGCGAAGATGATCCGTCAGCAGGGTCGACCGTCCCCGTGGGACCGGACACAGGACAGGACGACGTCCTGTCGTCCTACAGATCCCAGCTCCGCGGCTCCAGCTCCGCCTCTCAGGTCGCCCTCCACTATGAGCTCAGCTACGTGGACCCCGCCCCCGACCCCAACCCCGCCCCCGGTCCCACCTTCGACCAGCTTTTCAGCATTCGCCTGCACTTCGAGCCGACGGACGGCCACTACGGCGACCTGCCCGACGTCTGCGTTCCCTGTCTGTTCCGGGAGCGGACCCCGCCGCCCTCGGTGATGCTGACCCTACGACCCCGGGCGCCCTACCCGACCACGCTCTGCTGCAGCGCCGTCTTCACCAGCCAGGACGAGCTGACGTGGCACGCGGCCCTGCCCGACATGTGCGTGGCGTTCCACCAGCTGTTTAAGCCCCTCCCCATCCCCTCCTCCTCCTCCTCCAAGCTGCGGGTGTTCGAGGCTCTCTGGGAGGAGTTCTGCGCCGAAGAGATCGGGGACGGGGATGAGGCGGAGAATCCGACGCCGGACCGCGCCAGCAGCCTGTTCTGCTGGCAGGTGGGCGAGGCGGCGCTGGAGGGCCTGGTGGAGGAGCACTTTGCCCCGTATCGCGTGTCGAAGGATCCACAGGACGAGGACGAGGTGGAGGAGGAGGAGGAGGGCGAGGGCGAGACACACAGGGTGCTGATCTTCCTCCCGCCCCACTACCACGTGCTGCTAAAGATCTGCCCCGGGGAGGACGCGGCGCGGTTCAACATGGCCACCGACAACTGGAGGCTCCTGCCTCACATCAACTCCTTCCTGCTGAGCATAACTGGGACCGACTCAGAGCAGAGCAACAACAGCGCCACCACCAGGTGACGGTAAAACATCACAGGGCCGGCCGCTTCAGTCGTTTTTAATAATACTTAAGAATACTTTTAACCTGATCGCTTTGTGACCTTTGCCTTTTCATTTAAAACAAGATGGAGGATTTAAAAAGAAAGCTAACTGCACTTTGATTTATGCAATAAAAGTGATATTAAATGTTGCCATTTATATATTTTTAAATTAAAAACAAATTACTGTCCATGAATACACTTTTTGTAATACTAGCTAGTTTATTGTGCACATTTTGTATGACATTGTGGCCTTATTACTGGCCTTATTATTCCCCTGACCATATTTACGTCGATGAACACGGGTGGTCGTAGCAAAATGTCTCATTCTGTCAAAATGTTTTCATTCTCTTCAGGAAACAAAGTTGTCTGCTGTGTGAGATGAATATTAATAAATATATGTATGAAGTGCGAATGATTGTTGTGTTATTCAAACAAGACAGATCCTTACAATGCTATGTGTACAGTTAAATCAGAGAGAGAGAGAGAGAGAGACTTCCAGTACAGTACAGAAGATCCCTCATAGGCTCCTTTAGCAGCATTCATTAAAAAACGAAATATGTTCCAGTCCAGTCCTTCCCGCTGTGTGGCCTAGTTTCCGATGCCGTCGAAGTTGGGCTCCCCGCAGGGTGGCAGGGCGGTCTGCCGGCTGATCAGCTTGCCCATGATGGCCAGCTCCGCGTCCTTCCTCTCCACCTGGTCCAGCGGCGTCCACGACATGTCGTGCTGCAGCTTGTAGCCGGCGATGAACGGGTGAGGGCAGCTGGAGCCCCATTCCTATGAGAGAGAGAGAGAGACCATGTTTTTATTCGTAAAGAGTCCTGCATCCTTCATTACAGTTGGGTGGCAGTAGCTCAGGAGGTAAGAGCGGTTGTCTGGCAACAGAAAGGTTGCTGGTTCGATACCCGGAGGTGTCCCTGAGCAAGACACCACCTAACCCTAACTGCTCCTGACGTGTTGGTTGTTACCTTGCATGGTTGGCACCGCCGTCGGTGTATGAATGGGTGAATGAGAGGCAACTGTAAAGCTCTTTGGATAAAAGCGATGTATAAATGCTATCTATTTACCATTACATGTAGAACACAACACACATACGGCTTTATTGTCATCTGACAATTAAACTCAGATCCAATACTATGCTATTATGGAATGCCGTTCGATTTGTGAGTCTACCTGAAAAATAGACGGCTCAAATGTAATTCTGTCAACCTCACTCTTGATGCAATTTGGATAAATGTGTGTGAATTTAGATGACAGATTTCCTCTGTGCCCTTCGGTAAAACCCTTTGAACCTGTGTTTCTGGCGCTGGCACGCGTAGCATTTTCACACAAACACAACACCCACCCCTGTTCATTATTGACTTACTCCAAGGTCAATCAGTTAGACTTTAAGCCCCACACTCAAAACATTACCTAACACACACACACACACACACACACACACACACACACACGCGTCCTTGTAGCTATGTAATGTTACCCAGTTACTCATGTTTTGTAACAGCGACAGCAGCACGGTAATCAGCCAAAATAGGCATCCTTGCGTGAGAAGTCTCACACTTCATGACATGAATCTTCCGTTGTTGCTTTGGATAAAAATATCGATATCTGACGACATATAACGACATAGCAACCATCGGACGCACATAATAGTATTCACAATCACATTTCCCTATCCATGTAATAAAACGTGTCAGGTGTATCTGCATAGCACTCCATGGGTTACAGCCTAGACAGATAGACCAGGATGCCTCAATTTTTCTGGGACATTCTTTACGGTAACTTCCAGCTTCCTCATTCGCACAGTGATTTTAATACAAGCAGTGGAGGTATTTGTTGTTGTTGTTGTCGTCCGGTGGGCTGACCTGAGGGGATATGATGGAGAAGTACTTCTGTCCCGACGGCCGCTGGTACAGGTAGTAGAAGTTCCCGGGCTTCTTGACGATGTTGCAGGCGGCGTGGTGCAGGTCGGCATCCTTCTTGGCGTCTTCCAACACCTGCGCGACAAAAGTGGACACACAAGAGACGAAGGCACTGTAGTGCAGCACTAATACAACATCCACTATGAATGACTCTTTCGGGCTGGAAGGAGAGAGAAAAAGTTAGATGGAGAGAGAGCAAGAGACGGGTGGAGAGTGAGACAGGTGGAGAGAAAGAGTGAGAGAGAGACAGGTGGAGAGAAAGAGTGAGAGAGAGAGACAAGTGGACAGAGACGTAGATAGAGAGGTGCAGAGAGAGAGATTATCCATTATCCTATATTGTGTTATAACATAACTATAACCTGATTGTGATTCTGAGACACTAGAGCAGTTCTCCAGGTTCTGTTCCAAGTTCCCTTTACAGTCACTAAATACTAGGTAGGGAACTGAAGGGAACCATCTGGTCCCCCCAGCAGCAGCAATAGTTCCCACCTTTCTAGCCTGTTCCTGGAGGTATCGGATCTGGTCGGCGATGACCGTCAGCCTGTTGCAAGCGTTGGCTTTGATGAAATCATCTCCCTGGAAAAGCCAACAGAAAGAGAAATAGTTCATGACATATGATTAATACCACAAGAATGAATTGTTAATCACAAGCCTTTAAAGAATCATCAAATATTCAAATGCAATAAGCCACTAAGTCTTTTGAGTCACTGTTCATTTGACTCTACATTATTGCAGCAGACAGATTGTAGAACCAGCATTAACTCACCAAACTCTTAATTGAGCAGATGAATTGAGTCTCCTTATGATATATGGTTTTTAATTTACATCTAGACCACACAGACCTTAAAAGGTCCCACAAAGACACTATACAGTGCTGTCACCCACCAAAAAAGACATTTTATTTGTATTTTATAAATGATTATGACACGTGATCAAGCACAATTGACCAAACTCATTTTTTTTATGTACCTTCTGCACTTGTGCGGCCAGTGACACCAGGTCCATGGGGTCTCCGGCCCGGTTGGTCTGGTAGGGGCTGACCAGCTCCAGGCCACTGGGGGCGCTGCTGCTCTCCACCAGCGTCACTGCAGGACACACATTGAGAGACACGCACACACACACACACACACGCACAATCACAAACAACAAATTGTCATATTTGTGGCACTTAAAAAACCTGTTTTAAACTCATATCACAGTTATGGAGGTATAGTCTAGTGGTGACGTGGGGTGAAAGTGGGGTTATGAGGGGGGTCACTCAATGTAAACACATGTTAATAGCAGAGACCTGCAGTTAGGTAACACTGCATATACACTACAGCCCAGTCTGCTATGTGTCAGGAAATGCACAAGTTGGATGAAAAAGCACACAACTGAATACAAGTTTATGTGCTGAGGCTCTGATCTTCTTTGCCTCAAAGTGAAATACTGTTCATTTACATGTATATTACTGCAATTAGAATGTACTTCACATGCTCTCATTCAAATAGGATGTGACTATGAATCCCCTGATCCACTTTAGACCCCTGAGAGAGACAGTTACACAACTCACATGTGCCTGTGAGGTTGTCAATTGACTCTTTATTGAGCATTATGCAATTGATTATTCCCTTTTAAATGGCAGCATGATTAGTCTAGCCTCAGATTCTAGCCTAACTCTAGTCAATAGCAGGGCAAATACTACAGGAAAGTACTGAATAATTTATTATAATTTATTGCAGTATTGCATGCAGTTCACAGCTCATTATGTTTATATCTTACCTGTAGTGGTCTTGTCAGGCTGACTGGGGACACTGACCGTCCTGTCCATCTTGTATTTAATAGTTAGTAGTATTATAACTACACTTTAATAACATAAACCCGTCTGCAGAACACCGTTTGATCGAGTTAAAGGCGGATTGTTGCGCAACACAACGCTGCCGGAGGGCCCGCCCCCCTAAAATGACGCTCCGCGCTCTGATTGGACCAGAGCTTTGGCCAATAACATCACGCCCCCTAAAATGACGCAACGCGCTCTGATTGGACCAAAGCTTGTCCAATAACATCACGCCCCTTAAAATGACGCTCCGCGCTCTGATTGGACCAGAGTTGTCCAAAGACAACTCGTTGCGGAACTCATTTCTATACCAAACCAATTAAATAAATTATTAATGAATGTGCATCATAAGGCAGGGAAACATCTATTGCCACGCATTTCATTATCTATTCTGTGCAGACACTTTTTTTTTTCCCAGTGACTTATCGTATCTTTCTTATCAAATAGCCTCTGGTAATAATCTTAAGTATAATAACATATGGCGGATGCAAACATGGGGCTTTATGTGTGCATGAGGCCAAGTACTCTGTGTTAATTAAATACTTTACAACTGGAACAGAACAGGGGGGGGAAATTACATGATATATTATAAATAAATACCTTGACTCAACAAGCAATTTCACTTTCAGCACCACCTAGCAGGAAATTAAAGTCTGAACCCTTCTTATGTTTTGTTCAGACCTTCTAACCTTATTCGTGGATTAAGAATCTGCATTATGCATTAATGGTGGTCTATATATCAACGTTGTTAAATTATAAATGTAACAACGTATATTCAAGAAGTCCAACTGCTTATTATACATCTAATACAAAAAAGAGCAAATTGAAATCTATCCAGAAAAAAGGTGCCTATGTAATTATGCATAATTATTGACATATAAAAGATGCATTTAGTGACTCAGATGAATTCATGTATTTCACTCCTGATTGCACACACAAGGGGGCAGTGTTGCTTGATTGGTTCGTTGTCTTCTGAATCTTCTCAATCTCAATTCTGCCCGCTTTTCATTGGTCGCCTGCTCAGTAAAAAATGCGTGGAGGCAATCAACTTCAGTGTTTAATAAATAACAACATCAACAATTATGTCAGATCATGAAAAATATATGTTAGTATCGGACAAAGCTTACTCAGTGACACAAAGTGGGACTCATCGGACAACACCAGACAGAAGGGTTCTCTAGTGGTCGGTATGTGTCGTTTCAACCCCACAAAACAATAATTGACAGTATATAGGTCTGATGTGAAATATTAAATAATTCCCGTTGTGCCGGGAATGAGTTCAAGGCTTTGCGTCGGTTTCATAGAAACGGAACGGACACAGTCCCACGTGGGTCAGTATATTTGTGTGTTTGTGGTTGTTGTGTTGTGACGTGAAGTTCAGTTCAGCTTCAGGTTCGCCTTTAGGTGGCGCACACGAGTACTAGCGGCGTCGTCATCGTCGTCGTCGTCGTCGTCGTCATCAACGTCACGAGTGCGTCGTCCACGACTTGCGGACTGACCACGCACTCGCACGCCACGTTGATGCGTATGTGTCTCCACGCCACCAGGCTCCGGTACGTGGTCAGCGCCCGCACGAACGTGTGCGAGTTGGTGCAGTACGAGTTCCAGTGGCGGGCGTCGATGCCCAGGCAACTGGACACGCCCGCGCCCTCTCCGCCTGCACCTCCTCCACCTCCTCCACCACCACCTCTACCTCTGCCTCCGCTGCCCAGGCAGGAAGTCTCGAAGAAGTACTGCTTCTTGTTGACGTTGTTGACGTTGACGTTGGGCAGCACGGTCACCTCGTGGCCGGAGATGTCGGTGGCCCGGGTCTTGTTCACCACCCCACACGCTGATGCTGTCGCACACCGAGAACACCCCGCGGTGCTGACCCGCCGCCACGCGCCGGGTCCGGCCGCCGGGTGACCGCGCCGGACGCCCCGCCCCCGCACCCGCCCTCCGGACTCCGCCCACTCCGGGGGGGGCGGAGTCCGGCGGGTGGGCGCTGAAGAGCACGCGAGGCGAGCGGAAGCGGCGCTTGTTGAAGAGTCTGGCGTCCACGACGGGTACGGAGGAGGAGGAGGAGGTGGAGGAGGTGGAGGAGGAAGAGGAGGTGATGGAGGAGGAGGTGGAGGAGGAGGAGGAGGAGCTCCGGATACGGTGGTCCGGGCAGGAGGACCCCCCTGCGCAGATGGCCTGAAGGGAAGCGATGAAGAGCAGCCAGACCAGCATCGACGACCTCATGGGAAGACCAACTGGCAGGAGGGGGGTGGGGGGGGGAGAAACATTTTTATCAGCATCAGAATCAGACCTCCTAGTGGCAGGACAGGGTGGTGCAACTAATGGTGACTCCCGGTCAAAAGGTTTGCCTGTGGACTCCGTGACGAAGAAGATAAATGACTAAAGTCGGAGGATAACTTTGATATGCGTATAACTTTGATATGCGTATATAAATGGATAAATGGATTGCATTTATGTTGTGCTTTTATCCAAAGCGCTTTACACATTCACCCATTCATACACGGACGGCGGTGCCAACCATGCAAGGTAACAACCAACACGTCAGGAGCAGTTAGAGTTAGGTGATGTCTTGCTCAGGGACACCTCCACACTTAGCTAGGAGGGGGAGGAGCCCGGGGATCAAACCAGCAACCTTCCTGTTGCCAGACAACCGCTCTTATACCTCCTGAGCTACTGCTGCCCCATATATCTGCACTTCAGTTGTCTGCTACTGTACCCTTTCTTTATCCCTCTTATAACGATCCATCCATCCATCCATCCATCCATCCGTTCATCCACCCTTCCCTTTGAGTCGACATGGGATCACACACCATGACACCCGACACGTGTCACTCAAAACACGCCGCTTGTATGTGGTTTTTGCCGTGACAGCCTTTCTCGAACATGCTGCGGTGAGCGTGACCTACTAGACTTGCCGTACAAAACACACGGATCTTTGTACAAGAAGAGGTCGGCAGACAAGGAATTATATAATTACAGAGGAATGAGGATCCAGCGCAATGATTATCTCGTCATATCCCTCCACAATGCTCCATATTTTAGTGGTGCAAGGAGTCACGCATAGGACAGCGTACATCCCGGGTTATGGTACCTATATCGTGTATCCACGTGAACTGCAGCCCGAGGGTATCACTTCTACACGGCGTCTTGATGAGAGACAGGTTCCTGGAGAGCTGCCATCTTGGCCCCTGGGCCCCCGGGGGCCCCAGTAACTGTTGAGGGCTGATCTCCTCTCTCTGGTTTATCTCCCCTCAGGCCCTGTGCAGAGAGACAGGTGGGGAGAGGGTGAGAGAGAGAGAGACAGGTGGAGAGAGAGAGACAGGAAGGGAGAGAGAGAGAGAGAGAGAGAGAGAGAGAGAGAGACGTTTAAAGAGAGTGAGAGAATGTGAGACAGGTAGAGAGAGGAGCGACAGGTGGAGAGAGTGAGAGAATGTGAGACAGGTGGCGAGAGACAGGCAAGTGGAAAGAGAGAACGAGAGAGTGGTGGAGAGAGAGAGAACGAGGTAAAGAGTGAGACAGGTAGAGAGAGAGAGAGGCAAGTGGAAAGAGAGAACGAGAGAGTGGTGGAGAGAGAGAACGAGGTGAAGAGTGAGACAGGTAGAGAGAGAGAGAGAGAGAGAGAGAAGGAGAGACAGGTGGTGAGAGAGAGAGAGAGGCAAGTGGAAAGAGAGAACGAGAGAGTGGTGGAGAGAGAGAGTACGAGGTAAAGAGTGAGACAGGTAGAGAGAGAGAGAGAGAGAGAAGGAGAGACAGGTGGTGAGAGAGAGTGAGACAGGTGGAGCGAGAGAGAGATAGGTGGGGATAAATAGATAGAGACACGTGGAGAGAGAGAGAGAGAGAGAGAGAGAGAGAGAGCTTGTAAACCTGCTGTAAATATTTTGAAGGGCTTGTGGTAAACGGGGTGACAGCGTTAATGTGTTTATTCCTTCACACGCTCACAGACACGGAGAACATAGCGAAGTCGAGCGCACCGCAGCGTGGCTTACAGTAAAGCACAGGAAGCGTGGCTTGAACCTCTGGACCTCAC